>JAXGGA010016020.1:0-27645 GCA_038373865.1 Uloborus plumipes
ATCCATCTGAAGTGAGGAGGATGCCTTTCACATTTCTCACCAAAACTAGCTAAATTTAGCCCCCTTTTTTTTAATTTTGACAGATTTTAAGATTTCAACCTCATATTTCGATAAAAAGGACATGAAGACAAACAATTAATACGTTCAAAAACCTATTTATGATCTTTCGATTTCTACTTATTTAGATTTTTCTTTTAAAGTTATTACACTATCATATATTTTCCCGGTAAAAACAAAACTGAAGCTCTCAGTTGTGTCGGCAATAACCACTAAGGTAAACACTGAAAATGCTATAAAACCACTTTTTAACTAGTAAATCAGGGACGAAAACAAGAGAGGGGTGAAGGGGGAGATCGCTCCTCCCTTGAAGGGCTCGCCACTGGTAAATGTGCAATATTGATGTTCGAAAAAGGCATTTTCAGATTATCTTTGATGATAGCAGAAGATGGGTTTAGGGCTAACCTCAGGATACATTTCGCGATTGAAGTCCAAAATATGTATGAAGTCAACATTTGTGGAGTTAACCCAGTGGTGGCCAACCCGCGGCACGCGTGCCACAATGTAACACGGCAGAGCCGTAACAGTGGCACGCGAAGACTTTTTGAAAAAATTCAAAAATTGAGGGAAAATGTCGATCTCAAAAATATTGACAAAAACTAAAACCCTTGAACTGATAAATATAATGTCATTGTGACGATTAAGTGTCAGGAGGCTGGCTTACAAATTGTCTTTACTACAATATTGCAAAGTACTTAGCGTTAACTTCGGGCAGTGGCGTTTCCAGGGGGTGGGCTGATAGGGCTATAGCCCTCTTAGAAATTATCAAAAAAGAATTTAAAACATTTTAGTTATTACCCTTTTTCTTTCTTTTTCCTGAAATCGCGAAAAGAGAATTTTTTTTCTGCAGAGAAAATTTAATTAAAGCACAAAATATAAAGACAGAAAAGAAAAGAAGAAAATTCTTTTTCTTTTGGCATGTCCATTTTACTGTTTGTCACGTTTATGACTATCTTATAATTCAATTTTGTGCATTTTTATTGCAAACTAGCTTAATACCCGGCGTTGCCCGGGTGCTTATTAATACAACATAGCATTCAGGGAAAAAAAGTTTGAAAAAATTCTATTCATATAGGTATAAAATAATTTGCATCCATCTGTCTCTTAGGTACAAACTTTGAAGAAAACTAAAATATTGCAAAAAGTCAAACGTTTACAGAAAAATAGTCTTATCAAAAGGTGAAAATGAAAGATAAATGTTGTCTGTGCTTTGCCGCATCCACTGGCATGAAATATATGCACACGGAAGTGAAAAAATTGCATCAATTTCACCCGCCAAATTTAAAATATTAACTTTTCTCTATTAATTGTTCCCACCTACAAAGTAAAAATTATTATAACTCAGAAATAAATCTATTTCTCGTTCTGAAGGCTTATCTTCATTACAGACAACTGTCGTCGCATTGCAAATTTGAAATTCAAATCCGTGGTTCTTTTTATAAAGTCTACATGAATGATGATTGTTTTTTACTTATTTCAATGCTAAAAGGAAATAGGTGAGCCTTAAATTGAAAATTCATTACTAATCGTAATCATTGTTGGAAAATACTCATATTTAAAAATCCTAAATTTCATCAATTTGAATGCTAAAAGGTCTATCTCGATTACAATATAAATAGGCTAGATTCCTATAAAAGGGTCATTTTTTGACAAAAAATGTAATTTGAGCTTTTTAGATTTTTCAAAATTTCAAGACCCCGCCTATGAGAATTCTAGGGCATCAAGGAACCTCTGTGTCAAGTTTGATGAAAATCTGACGCAAACTGTGGATTTGTATAGAGAACAAGTATACATACACTCATTTTATAGATATAGATTTCTTTCAGAAACACAGATTAATGCTTGTTCATTCATCTGGCTCTGTTCAATATATTTCAACACATGTAATTGAAATATAGCATTAGGAACAATAGTAAAATAAATCGGAAAATTAATGTCATTAAATCACAAATTTGTCAAAATATTGCATGAACTTGTTGGGGAACCTTTACTTCAATTAGGATAACTTTTCAAAATTTAGTTTATTTTTTCCCGTTTTTATCAAAATGATTTTATCAAAATGTTGCACTTCTCGGTTACAACAACAAGTATAATGCTAAAAAAAAAAAATTAATGATGCATTTTTGTCATCTTAAATTAGCATTGATATGAGAAATTCAAAAAATTAAAACTTTTCTTAGATAAATTTTCTGAGGTTCCCTGCTCTCTTCTCTCTTCGTCCTCCCCCCCCCCCTGAAGTGATTTGTCTGCGTACGCCACTGGCTTTGGGCATCAACGAGAGCTGTGACGCTACAGACAATACTCTGTAAAGCATATTTGTGCTTGACACGAATGAAACTTTCGATGCTGCAGAATGGATTCTCGCTCTGCAATAGTTTCAGCTACGGGTGATGAAATTTAAAAAAAAAAAGTAAACTCTGCAAGTAAAATTAAGAAACCAGATTGGACAAAATTCAGTATGGTTGCACAAATGAAGATCCTTAAATTGTTTTTGTTACATTACTGGAAAATAATTTGGGAAAAAAAACTTCAAAAGTATCATCGAATTATTTATCACTAACTTCTTGACAAAGAATGGGACTTTTTCTCTGCTAGTGACCCTGTAGAGTTCAGCTATTAACAAACTACGAATTTGAGCTCTGAATGCTTTGAGAACTTTTCCCAGGAGAAAGAGGGAAGCATGACAAGTTACTCCTTCATTGAAATGTACAATAGCTGTCCAAAGGAAAAGAGTCATAAGATTTTAGAATTTTAGGGAGTGTTTTTTAAAATGTCTGGAAGGAAAGCAATGAGGACTTACTACTTAGGAATGAAGAATAGCAAATGAATTTAGCTATGTCATCTCTCATTACCCGGCGTTTAAGTAATTTAAATTTAAGATGGTACAAAAAAAGTTTCCTAAACCGGTACAGGCCATCTACATTCTTTTATGATGAAACTGCAGTTTCTTTCTCTCTACTTTGGAGAAAAATGAATAAAACATTAAATTTAATACTGAAAGTATCAACCCTAATTTAATAATTTTCCAATGATATATGGAGAAAATTTTACACCTATTTTAAGTGTGCATTCAGTGTTAGGTTTGATGATTTTTAGGATAATAAAAAAAAAAAAAAAATGCTGATCTTTTCAAATTCTTTGTCTACTTCTCTGCAAGACACTACTTGCTACCCTTCTGAAATCCAAATCAGAATTACTGACCTTTTGCATTGGTAATCAAATATAAAAGCTTACTTCAACAGAAAGTCATCCACGTTATATAGAAATTTGTACCAATAAATTTTTTCACATTAGCACACTTTAGCCGTCTGATGCTGTTGTAGATTTGGTTCAAAATGCGCTTCTAAACGAATACTTTTTGTTATGAATGCAGAAAAATCTAAATACCGTTGAATATTAATTGGTAGCACTTAAAGCACTTAAATTTCTTAGGATTCTCAAGAACTAATCCTAAAATTAAAGACTTGGTAAAAAAGATAGACTCATAAACCGAATTAAATACAGACTGCTTAAATTTTAGAATAGAATGCTTGATGTTACTTGTTTCTTTTTTAAGCATAAGCTAACTGACAGAACTTATAAAAGTGTTTGTTAACGATAACTCTAAAGTTCGGACTTGTTTTATCTTTATCATCATTTAGATTTCAATTGCTTAGACTTACGAGAAAAAAATGTTTCATTTGAGTAAGAATTACATAGTCAGCTAACCTAAAATGTATTTTTAACTTATTTAAAACAAATTCCAGTTTGTTGGAAAAATACAAGGTGGCACGCTGAGCTTTTTCTCTTCAGATAGTGGCACTCTTCCTAAAAAGGTTGGCCACCCCTGAGTTAACCCATTAATGCCTGACATTTTTTTTTCAAAGATATTGTGTATACTGGTTACAGTGTTTAATTGACGGGAAAAGTAATAAAAAAAATTTTTTTGTAAAAAACAATTTTTTTATTAAGGAAAGAAAAATCGTTCTTTAAAAGTTACGATAGACCCCAGGGGGTACATACTTTTTTCACTAAAGTTTTTTTCTGCCTACGGTATAATATTTAAAAAGACATTTTATAAGAATAAATAAAATCAGCAATCAACATAAACTGGGAAGCTGGTAATAACTTTGAAAACTTAGCTTTTTTCTTGAGATTGTGAACGATGTCATTTTTGATAAAGATCATGTTAAAACGGCTACAGAATACACTTTACAATGGTTATGTGCTGCAATCTGTTAATAACGAATTGAAACAATACCAAGGTACTCATTGAACACTATTATTTGGTTGAAATGCTCATTTTGGGGAAATTCAGACCCTTTTTTGGACCGTCCCTAAAAAGGGACACTAGGCATTAATGGGTTAAGGAACTCTACTAATAATAAAGCTGAAGGTGGGTATGTCTTTCTTTCTTGTGTCTGTCACGCGCGTAGAGCCAAAACCTTTCTGTCGATTTTCATAAAATTTGGCACAAAATTAGTTTGTAGCATGCGAGTGAGCACTACGAAGCGTTTTTTCGAAAATTCTCTTTCGTTCTTTTTATGTTCTAATTCTTAGCTCAAATTTCATACAAATTCGATAAAATAGGAAGAAATATTTCATACACATTTTCAAGTCTTATGTCATTCGAAAGCTTTAAAACTTTCTGCTAAAAATGATAGTTCGAGATCTCTACGAGCGTTAGAAGAGCTGTAATAATTGTTTTTAGAATCCCGGAATTCAAGGCTTGCTTTGAGCAAGCCAAACCATTTTGAAAATAAAGATGAAATGAATTATTTTATGAACGGAAATGAACTTTTCATGTATTACCGTAATTACGTTTTTATGCCTTTTTTTTCGTTCTTTTTTTCTTAATAGTTTTTAAAATTTATTTGTTTTTGTAGCTATCCAAACTCCAAGTCTTATTAAAATGAGTTAAATGAAATATTTTAACTATTGAAAAAATTGTCTGCTTTTATTTTCTCAGTTTTTAAGGAATAGAAACTCGATGATTTATATAAAAAAAAAAAAAAAAAATCGTAGAAATTTCGGTATTGCAACGTTCTTTCTAAAATGTTTCATTTCGGAAAATGTATTATGTTTATAAAGGTAAGAAAGAAAACTTCCTTCTTTTGATTTTTGGGAAGATTTCTGTTGGTTACTGTAAGCAACAAAATCGCTCATTTTCTCTTTCGTCTTATTTTTATATCAAAGTCTTAAGGAATTATAGTTGAATCTTAACTAAAATTGAGTATTCCTCTCTGCGATAACAATTTATTACCAAATGACCTATTAATGTTATACCGCGGGCAAAGCCGTGCGGGTACCGCTAGTACGTAATAAAATCAATCGCCCCTCCCAAACATTTCTAGATCCGCTATTTTTGTAAATAGTAAAAGCTCGATTTTACGAGCTTCTGATTTACTCACCGACTCACTCTTGAACTCAAGATTTTACGAGCTATTTGTTCTTCCTAAAAAATCTTCCATTTAAGCAACGTCATTTATCATTTTTTTTACCAGCTGGACTTCAGGTCAAAGTAGTTCTTTCTTGACCTTTCCAGTATACTTAGAAGATAATCCCTTTCATTTTCATGGTAGCAACATAACACATTGCTTTTACAATGCTGTCATTTTAACCCATTTATGCCCAGTAGCCTAAAAATGGGACGCTTGTCAGTTACTGCATACAAAAACCTGTAATGGGTATATTCTTTTACTAAAGCTGTTTTTCACAATTTAAATAGTCCTTCTGCTTGAGAAAACCAGTTAGAGCCACAAGTTGGACACCAGAGTTTGTTTATTGACAGCTATTTTCAGACAAATCAGTCAAGCAACGATCCAGAATGGGTAGCCGCAGAAAGTAAGTGTTTTTTGCGAGCTTTTTTTTCATAAAATTAAACTATTTTAAAATGATTTGCTTAAAATTGATCACAGATGCCTCCTGTAATGTTACTTTGCAAAAATAGTCAAGTAAGGTCGTATTTTGCTCACATATCTGCAAAATATCCTATAATCAGGGCGGTAACTAACTTAATAAATATGGCAACGGCGAACTATTTTAAGCCTAAAATGTATGTAAACCATTCCAAGTAAGAGTTTTAAGCAGATAAAATTGAAAAAAATTGTTGAAAATACTTGGGCATAAATGGGTTGATAAACAAATATATCAACGAATTAACAAAACGCTCTGTTAATCGGTTATTTTGACTTTTTAAGCTGCTTGCTTTTGTGCCTGTTGCTTTGGTCAGATGTCTTTTCTACCATATGCTCATATCTTCTGTATAGAGAAGGCGTTTCTTGTAACTCCTAAACAAGTGTATGCAGTTAATCGCAAGTTTTGTGTAATATAACGTTATTTTTAACCGACTTCAAAAAGGACGCTTGCATCAATTCAAAGCGTATGCATATGTTGTCTTCGTTCTCATAAGAGGTGTAAAGTGTAGCAGCAATAACTAAAACTTAATATTATTACTTATTAAAACTTAATATTATTTATAGTGCAATAAATTGGCAGTTACATTTTAATGCAAGTATTATTTTTGCTCGCGGACCAGGTTCTCCCTTGCAATCATACAAGTATATTAAAAATTCCCAATCACGAATTTTCCAGACAATTTTTAAGAAATTCTGTATCTCTATAGAGCTATAAGTGGGGCTTAGAAAAATCATTTAATTTTTAGTCAGTTTTAAAAACAAGGAAAATTTAGAATATTTTTAATTCAAATAATTTTTATCTTTTCACTATTCCAAAAAAAAGGAAAGGGTTGGGCATAAACTAGGGTTGGGCATTTTGCCGGAAAAATGATATTTTTGCCGGGACAGTGGCAAAAACTGGAAAAAAGCTGGCAAAAATGGAAAAAAACTGAAAAAAAAAATAGAAAAACTTGCTGGACATAAAAAAATTTACTAAAAAGCAGTATCATTTTGACAAACTACAATTGAGAGTGTAAAATCAGAAAATTAATTTAAAATTTCATTGTATTAATAAATAATTAAAATATTTTAAAATAATTCTTGAGAAAAAAATTGAAATAGATTAGCAAAAATGTTTCAAAACTTGTTTTTGCTATTCAGTTTTAGAAAAGCAAATATGTATTCCAATTCTAGTGAAGAAATTTAATTGAATTTAATGAGTTTACTATTTAATAAGCTTTTCATCATTGGCTACCTATAGTTAATTACGAGCCTATAAACTTTGTTTTTATCTCATCTCAGAACAACAATCAGACAGTTAAGCCTCAGAACAGTAGTAAGATAGCAAGGCCAGTCATATTGTGGGGTCAAGAAGAGAAAATTGCCCCTTCCCCTCAGATTTCTAAAAATGAATGCATTTACAAACAAATGGTTGTTGCTTTGGTTGTTTTTTGGCATAATTTGCCTGGAATATGACCCTGTGACCCATCGCCCACCCTGGAAAAATTCAAAATGGCAGCTCTGAACATAGCCTGCTGTCACTGTGAGATTATGATGTTGTAAATACTAATCACAGTTTGTTTCTCTATAAATTTGCGTTGCCTTTATAGGATAAATCTGGCATGACTTCCGTGTCAAAAACTAATTGAAAGATAAGAATTTCTTCTTAGTAACAACCACTAGTGCAGCAAGCATCTATGGGAGGGGGAGTTTATAAAAGCCTTTAATTGTATATAAAATACAATGTATTAACCTCTGGCAATGTACCGTAAAATGGGATGTATAGGAACAGTGGGGTCAATCGGAACAAAACTTCCCGAACGTACAAAGAAATTCTTCATAAATGTACTACTGGGTATTTTTCGCCATTAATTTTTTTTTAGAAAGGTAAGATCATAGGAAGTAGGAAAAAATGACTTTCGTCAATCTAGCAGATCTACTAGCTTATAAGGAGGACTGCACGTGGAATGCTAAAAAACGTCACGTTTTCATAGACTGCAAAACTTCATATGTAAGAACAAACCTTCTTATATTTTAAACCTAAGAATGGTGTGTTTCAATTATGAATGTCTCTGAACAACAGAATATCACATTAGAATTCACATTTTTTTTAAATTGGGTCATAAAAATGAAGAATTCTGAAAAAAAGCGATAGGAAAAAAATTTGCGAGGTGTATCGGAACACTTGGTTCTGTTGTTCCAATTCAAACTTATTTAAAGGAAACTGTTTGAAAAATCAAGATTCTAACCCCAATTCTTCTTGTTAAGGTAAGAACAAGGATTTATTACTGTTTATCTCTTCTCGTGAGCAACTAGATCTTAGAAAGACAGAAAATTGCAGATTTAAAAAGATTTTTGCTCCAGGAGAGTTCTTTTTACTTAAAATACATGGGGGAAAGTGATACAGACTTGATGTGTCAAAAGTCCAGCACACAGACAGTTATGAATAATGGGAAAAGCTTACAGGACCATCCCCAAACCCCAGAAATTTTAACCCATTAATGCCTGACATTTTTTCCCTCAAAGATATTTTGTATACTGGTTACAAACAGTGTTTAATGGACAGGAAAAATAATAATAAAAATATTATGTAAAAAATATTTTTTTAAGAAAAGAAAAACCGTCCCTTCAAAGTTACGGTAGACCCCAGAGGGTACATACGTTTTTTACTAAAAAATTTTTCTGCCTACGATATAATATCTAAAAAGACATTTCATAAGAAGGAATAAAATCAGCAATAAACATAAACTGGGAAGCTGGGAATAACTTTGAAAACTTAGCTTTTTTTTCTTGAAATTGTGAACGATGTGGTTTTTGATAAAGATCATATTAAAACTGCTACAGAACACACTTTACAATGGTACTGCAATCTGTTAATGACGAATTGAAACAATATCAAGGTACTAATTGAACACTATTATTTAGTTGAAATGTTCATTTTTGGGAAATTCAGACCCCTTTTTGGACCGTCTCTAAAGAGGGACGCTAGGCATTAATGGGTTAAGAAACTAAAAAATGGCAGCTTTCATCCCTGGAGATGATATGAAAAAACTTAAGCCAAGCCACAACTGCTAGTTTTAAGGGCAAGTGCATATTTCTGTACCTCAGAACCAGACTAACGTAAGTCCACTTTCGTCATTTTTCGGTAGAGGGGAAAAACGATTGTCGAATACATCGTTTTTCCCCTCTACTGAAAAATGACGAAAATGGACTTACGTTATTCTGGTTCTGAGGTACAGATTTGTGGACGATATGAGTGACTGCAATTTATGTTACAGATTTGTATTTCAATTCAAAAGCATTTCTTAAAATTAATTTCAATTTTTCATAAGTTTAAAATCATTTTAAACTTGACAAATCATAAACGTTTACTGGTACAGAAAATATTTTTTTATTTGACAATAACTATCTGTTCTTATTCTTCCCCAGGGTCATTCCATTTTAAATCAACAAATTTTCAAAAAAGTTGTTGCATCACCATTTTTGATTTTGATGAAAATTTGCATGTGTATTCCTTTTACTTCCCAGAGCTCAAAAATGTGTTAATTTTATTTTTAAAAAATTTACCCTTTGATATATAGGCCCTTTTTGTTGTTGGCAACAGCGAAAATCGGGCGTTTTGATGCTTTGATAGAAAAAAAGTTATAGTTCATAAGACAAAGATTTTGAGCTCAACTATAGCTCATTGGAAAGCTAAGAAAAAGATCTTTTTATATATGCTATCAATAAATTTCAGATTTTAAAAAAATACTTATTTTTTCAAGGTCAAAGTTCACGACGAAAATGACATTTTTTACTACTTTCGAACATTAAAAAACCCATGAAGGGTTCAAAGTAACAAGCCGATTTTTTCCTCATATATTCATAGTCATGGTTACTTACTGTATAAAAAAAATTGGCTTGTTATTCCACCCCCTTTATGAGATATGCCCCCCCCCAAAGTTGTAAATTTTTTAAAAATCCAATTTTCAACGCTAAAAAAATGCATGTGGGGGGCAAGATAAAAAAATTTTTACATGTGGTATTTTAAGTACTTTTTACCAGCTTTCTAATAAAACAAAAGTTGCTTTGTTATTCAAAGGCGTTTGGCAGATATAAGGGACTGAACTTTCAAAAAATTGCACAAAAACAACACGATTATTTTCATTTTTTAAAATCTTTTTTTTTCATTTAAATGTAATTATATACCTTATTCTTTGCCTTAAATGCTAAAAAAAGACTAAGAAGAGCAATGAAGAAACATATTTAAAGTTTAATAAGATAATTTAATATTTTTAACACCTGGGAATATAGAATACCACTAAACTTGTCTGATTTTTAAACATCTGATTGCTACCTACAACAGGACTGAGCATTTCTCAACTTGTCCAGGTTTGTTCATACCATGTGGTCATCCTTGTTCTGACTTGCTCTCACATGTGTATCTTAGTTGTCTTTCAAATTCTGAAAGAAGTAGGTTGTTGAGCTAGTGTTTCTGCTGTAAAATCTTGTGAAGCTGATGTGATTTCTTTTCATTTCAAGTTCATTCATATTCACAGAATGTTTTGTTAAAGGTAAAAGAAGAAATTCTTTAGAATCCTTAAATATAAATTTAAATTTGTCTTTCTGCATGTTAACTGTGAATAAGTTATGGATAACCCTAAATGCTCCATAGGAGTTTTTGAGAATGATGATTGTAATATTTTAAGTTACAGTAGTCTACTGTAAATAGTATTTCTGAGTACAGTGATGATGATAAAACTTTACTGCACCTGAGAACTAGGTGTAAAACTATTGAAACTGTTTGTACCTACCAGCAAGAAGTTCCATAAAGGTGGCAAAACTTGGCAAGAAATTTTTTTGCATGGTAGGTACAAACAGTTTCAATAGTTTTACACCCAGTACTCAGGTGCAGTAAAGTTTTATCATCATCACTGTACTCAGAAATACTATTTACAGTAGACTGCCTACTGTAACTTAAAATATTACAATCATCATTCTCAAAAACTCCTATGGAGCATTTAGGGTTATCCATAACTTATTCACAGTTTACATGTAGAAAGACAAATTTAAATTTATATTTAAGGATTCTAAAGAATTTCTTCTTTTACCTTTAACAAAACATTCTGTGAATATGAATGAACTTGAAATGAAAAGAAATCACATCAGCTTCACAAGATTTTACAGCAGAAACACTAGCTCAACAACCTACTTCTTTCAGAATTTGAAAGACAACTAAGATACACATGTGAGAGCAAGTCAGAACAAGGATGACCACATGGTATGAACAAACCTGGACAAGTTGAGAAATGCTCAGTCCTGTTGTAGGTAGCAATCAGATGTTTAAAAATCAGACAAGTTTAGTGGTATTCTATATTCCCAGGTGTTAAAAATATTAAATTATCTTATTAAACTTTAAATATGTTTCTTCATTGCTCTTCTTAGTCTTTTTTTAGCATTTAAGGCAAAGAATAAGGTATATAATTACATTTAAATAAAAAAAAAAATTTTAAAAATGAAAATAATCGTGTTGTTTTTGTGCAATTTTTTGAAAGTTCAGTCCCTTATATCTGCCAAACGCCTTTGAATAACAAAGCAACTTTTGTTTTATTAGAAAGCTGGTAAAAAGTACTTAAAATACCACATGTAAAATTTTTTTTATCTTGCCCCCCACATGCATTTTTTTAGCGTTGAAAATTGGATTTTTAAAAAATTTACAACTTTGGGGGGGGCATATCTCATAAAGGGGGTGGAATAACAAGCCAATTTTTTTTATACAGTAAGTAACCATGACTATGAATATATGAGGAAAAAATCGGCTTGTTACTTTGAACCCTTCATGGGTTTTTTAATGTTCGAAAGTAGTAAAAAATGTCATTTTCGCCGTGAACTTTGACCTTGAAAAAATAAGTATTTTTTTTAAATATGAAATTTATTGATAGCATATATAAAAAGATCTTTTTCCTAGCTTTCCAATGAGCTATAGTTGAGCTCAAAATCTTTCATAGAAAAAAAGTTATAGTTCATAAGGCAAAGCATCAAAACGCCCGATTTTCGCTGTTGCCAACAACAAAAAGGGCCTATATATCAAAGGGTAAATTTTTAAAAAATAAAATGAACACTATTTTGAGCTCTGGGAAGTAAAAGGAATACACATGCAAATTTTCATCAAAATCAAAAATGGTGATGCGCACCCCATTTGTTGATTTAAAATGGAATAACCCCCCATCAATATTACTGATGTTTGTCTGACATATTACAGGTTAAATTGAAAAAAAATAAAAATTTTAACATGTGTTCCGATTGACCCCTATCAGCGGGATGATTCGGAACACCCCTAAATTCCTGTCTTTGCTTGGAATATCAAAAGCAAAGCAAGACCGAAGTTTTTACCCAAAAAATCAAATTAAAAAAAAATCTTTTAACTACTTTTTTTGCAATTAAAGCTGAAAAGTGTTCCAATTCACCCCATTTTACGGTATGTTAAAAAGAAGGTGTTAGGAATTGACCTCCAATCCCCTTCACGACCTCTGTGTTAAAACTTTTCAGCCAAAGTCACCTATTTTACAGTTACTTACTCCCCCCTTAATTCTATCACAGTATTTAACAAAGAAGCCTTTTTCTGGAAGAGTAGGTTGAATGATGCAATGAATATTTTCTGTAAAAAGAATTTAAAAAAAACTTTAAAGTAAAAATTAGTAAAAATTTTGGTTTTTTCTTCCACCTTCGGCAAAAACGTGCCAATCCAAGTCTAAACTTTAAACATTTTAATTATATCTGTACCTCAGAACCAGACTAACGTAAGTCCATTTTCGTCATTTTTCGGTAGAGGGGAAAAACGATTGTCGAATACATCGTTTTTCCCCTCTACTGAAAAATGACGAAAATGGACTTACGTTAGTCTGGTTCTGAGGTACAGATATTTCCATTCATCCCAACTCACCTTACTTTATCAACGCGTTTTGGGAAATCAACCATTTTCTCAGCAGAAATTAAAAAAGTTCCTCAATGCTAGAAAGAGGCTTCGACATCATTAACAAAACGAGCTCGCATACAACAAAAAATGAATTCAATTATGAAATCTGGTGTTGCATGACCGATATATTTTTGTAAAATTTGGATTGCGTGTAGCTAGGGGAGACGGTCGTTGATTCCGTAACTTTAGCTCATTCAAGTTTTTCTACCAAATAAGATGGCCACTTTCCAACTAACTTAACTCTTTTATTTTTAACTGTTTTTTAATCTGTTGAGTAGGATAAAGCGCTAATGAAATTAATAAAGGCCTTATTTTGCTTTTATATTCGAATTTCTTAATTTAGCTCTGGTGTTTTTCATTTTGCGCTATCCACAAAATAAGTGAGGACGATTTGTTTCGACCGTGCACTATAGCACATTCAATATCTGTACATTGATTTTGCGAAATGTTTTAGTTAATTTTATCGATGCTGCAAAAACATTTTGGCAGTAGGGGAGAGCGGGGCTTAAAGTTCCGCGGGTAAATTGTTCCCTTTGAAATAGTTCAGCTAAGAAAAAAAGATAAATGTACAGTGAACTCTCACTTATACACCGCCTCATTTATGCGCCTTTTTCACTTATACGACGATTTTGAATGGTCCCAGCACATTCCATAGCAAAATAATGATAATATCGTTCGTTTATGTGTTGCTCTAAAGATAAATATTTCACTTAAGCGCCGAATTTTCCCCAAAATGTATGAAAATTTATTTATTTTCTTTAAAAGAGAAGCATTTTTCTTCACTTTCCTCTTTAATCTTTCGCCTTTATTGTTCACGGAAGGCATTTTTCCCGCATGAACTCTAGAGTTCGGAGAGGGACAATTATCTATTATGCATTGGTTTTAAAGAGAACAGTTTGTAATTAGGTATGCAACAATTTTTGTCTTATTTTTATCATTATAGTTACGTTACAGTAATTGCCAAATTGTAGTAATGTGTCCCTTTTCTATAGAAACATTCTTATTCATTCTCTCATTAGTGTCTATGTTGCGTTTTAGTCCTTTAAATAGGCTTGTTCATTTATACGTCTCTCTCACTTATGCGCCTTTTTCTGCTGGTCCCCTGGGCCGGCGCATAAGTGAGAGTTCACTGTATTTTGTCAATACGTCGAGAAATAGAATATTATAGCGCACAAATGGCAGCCTTTTAGTCAACCCAGTGGCGTTCGGTTTATGAAAAGCAGAGCACGTTCATCACTGATCTACATAAGTAAATATTTTTATTTTTGGTCTTTTGCCCTAAATTTAATCGTTAGTGTTTAGCTTTTTGATGTTTTTATGTGAAGATAGATTGTGCACCCTAATATCCTGCGCTGAAACTATTTACGTTTCATTACTGAACTTATAATTTGATTTTGTAAATGCATGTGCTTTTGAAGCTAGCTGTTCCCCTTTTTTGGGAGGCAAGTGGTTCAGCGGAACAACTTGCCCCAGAAAAAATTAACAACTAGGCAGAAGAAATGTCTTGCCCCTATATATATATATATATGTACTAGTGATGCAGTAACTAAATACACACATAAATAAATAGTATATGAAAAGATATGTGACAGTGAAAGACTAAAACTGAGAAGGTAAACTTTAACCAAAAATAAGTCCAGAAATGTTTAGTCTATCTGCGACAGATTGATATTAAATGTGAAACTTTTGAAGAGCAAACTCTGTTAGATATCGAAATATATTTCATACTTTGATGTAAAAGGATATTTTTGGGAGGATCGAATTTGAAATTCCAGATGATTCCCTCTTATAACTGAAGACTGAACCAATAATCTCATCTTATTAGTTGCTAAAGCTATTGTATGTAGTTGCACTATATTTTATCATATTAATTTATTATAATTTTCTGTTTATTAGCTTTTAATTTTATATACTTGTGTTTAAAGACTAGTCATTGAATCTTTACTTACAAATTATAAATGTTAGAAAGCAAAAACAAAGAGAAAAAGTTGAAGTCGGTAAGAGAAACACAATTGATTATTTAAACAATATTAATGTAGTCCTTAAATAAATTATCTCTCATATCCACCTTTTTTTGCACAAATTATGTTTTTAATGGGTTGTTCCTCTCGCAACATTCGTTAAATTCAAAATCGGCATCGTTATTCCTTGTCTTCTTAATCTCGGAACAATTCACTCCACCCACCGAACAAGTTGCCCCAAGTCGGGGCTAGTCGTTCCTTTTCGGCTTTGCTTACTACGAAATTTATTAAGAAATCTTGCGAAA
The DNA here is from genome assembly GCA_038373865.1 of Uloborus plumipes. Taxonomy (NCBI): domain Eukaryota; kingdom Metazoa; phylum Arthropoda; class Arachnida; order Araneae; family Uloboridae; genus Uloborus; species Uloborus plumipes. Next base: position 15,155 of record JAXGGA010016020.1, read on the forward strand.
TACAACTCAAAAAACAGTCGATATATCAAAGGGACATATAATACTAGGTTTTAACCTCGGAATATAATTCCAGAACCAAGTTTTCGAAACGAATTTCTAGCTTGGTTGAAAAATGGAACTTTTAGCCCCGTTCTCCTCTACAACAAATTTAATTAAAGCGTATAGTTTCAAAACCAGTTCAACAGATTTTTAAAACTTTTACAAGTTCCCAGATGAAAAAAAAATATTTCACGTTCTAGCCACTTAGTGTTTCCATAAGGGCCCTGCTCCACATCAGCAGAAAACGCGGCGGAAACCGAAGGCAGAAACCGAAAATCCGGGTACTTTCCATAGGAACACTATTTAATCCATTTTACGTTTCTGCTTTATTTCTCTGCTTTACGTCAATGTGGAGCAGGGCCCTAAGGGCCCTGCTCCGCATCAGCGTAAAACGCGACCGAAACGGAAAGTCTGGGTACTTTCCATGGGAACACTATTTAATCCATTTTACGTTTCTGCTTTATTTTTCTGCTTTACGTCAATGTGGAGCAGGGCCCTAAGGGCCCTGCTCCGCATCAGCGTGAAACGCGACCGAAACCGAAAATCCGGGTACTTACCATGTACACTATTTAATCCATTTTACGTTTCTGCTTTACGCTCGTGTTTTCCGCTGATGTAGAGTAGGGTCCTAAGCGTTTTTTGTTTTCTTCCTCGCCTGAAAAGCACTTGAAGTACGACTTCATTTTTGTTTTCTTTCTTGAATTAAAAGGGACCCTGGCCGTGGTGTATCGTAAAAATATAGCTAAAATCAGTTTAATGAAAAGCATTCCCCCGCCCACACACCGATTCAATCGAACAATTTTTTTGTTCAAAAGATTTCAGTTAGAACATCTGCATTTTCATTGTTATTATATTTTTGATTAAAAGAATTTTCGTTGTGTTTCAAAATTTTAAAAAGTTTAACATTACTACCTACGTAGAAAGTTGAACCGTTATCCTGATACCATAAGAGGATTTGCTTCAAATAAACTGAGTTTAATACTTGTTGTTCTTACGTTCCAACAACATGTCGGAACGTAAATAACCTCTTGACGTAGGTTATGTATAGTAGGGTGCAGTGAAAAAAAAGGTGGATTCATGAGTTAGAATAGAATCCAGAAAACTTATGCCGCAATTTATACTAAGATTGAATACTCTCTGTCATCAAACTGATCTTTAGGTCTACTCTTCCGTCAAAATAGATGTCGTTATTTGTTAATGTTCATATAATAGTTTGAGGGTTCAACAGATTGAGAATTCATTTACTAACTTCTTTACTTTTGGTGTGCAACTTGTGTACGAGGCTGTTGAAAATTAGTATTATAATTTCATACTTTTATGTAAAAAATTTGTAATCTTTCATATGCAAAAATTCACAATTTAGTGCACATTTTATAAATAAAGTAGAGAGTCATCTTTTACTATTTCAGAAATGCTTTTACTAGTGAGTTTACGTGCTTAGAAATAACAATTGATCTATATTAAAGCTAATATTTTTAAAGAAATAACTTCTGACATATTGTTCTCAAAAGTGTGAAGTATTGTAATTATGTTCAATTTTCACGCCATATTGGTTGATTCCAAGGCATATGTGAAACATTTTAATGTATTTTTGAATTTAAATACTCGCGTTTGGTATATAATTTCACACGAAAAGTCAACTTCTTAGTGCTATTATATCATATTTGAAAGTTTTTGATTTTTGATGAATTCATTACAACTTATAGCAATTTTGATACAATAATGATAAATTTCAAGGCTCGTGTGGACCTTTAAGATAATTTTTATTTTAAAAATAATTTTGCATGATGAAATATATGTACAAGGGCAACTTTTCCGCAATATTAATTAGCTTTCATCAAATTTTGATTTTTTATGACATTCTCGAAACTTTTGTTAATTTTGACGCAATAATAGTCAAATTCAAAGCAAAAGCGGAACTTCAAGATATTTTTTGTTGCAAAAATGCTTTTGCATGACAAAATATCAATACAAAACACAACTTTTCCACACTTTTACTTAACTTTTTAAAAATTTTGAGATTTGATAAAATAATCGCAATTTTTGATAATTTTGATGCAATAATGATCAATTTCAAATCAAAAACGGACCCTCAAGATATTTTTTGTTATAAAAATGCTTTTGCATGAAGAAATATTTATACAAAACACAACTTTTCAGCACTATTACTTAGCTTTTATCAAAGTTCTATTTTTTTTCACTCCACCGGAATGTTTTATCGTAAGTTTTTTTTAAATTATTATTTTCTACTTTAAGTTGATGTTTTGAACATTTAAAAATATTTTAATATTGAGCATTTAGAGCAGGAGTTCCATTTTTTTCCAATCTAAAAAACTGACCTTGAAAATTATTTGTCAACACTGAAGAGTTGAGAAAATTCAAGTCGTTTCGCATATGCTTGTAGCTTTTTGTCTGAAGAAATAAAAAAATAAAAGTTATTCATGTTAAAAAAATAAAAAGCAGTACTTAATGTCACGCTGCTCGTGAAACGAACAAATATGGAATTAAAGTTGAAGAATTGAAAAATCATAAATAAAGCGAAACTACTGGTTTTCCTACATCTTGCATGATTTACCAAACGATAAGATTAGTTCACAGCTTTAGGGAACGACAGAATCAAAGTCGAAAGTTAACCCCTCTCTCTTTAATCACAAAGGAATTAATCACAATCAATTTAGACAAACACATTTGAGATTTTAGCTATGGCCTACGTGAGCGATTAAGCATAGTACAGTCCAAAAGTCTCAATCTCGGGCATATAAAAGCTCCACATCTGGGACCAAAGGCCAGACTAAGATTGAGATTGAGATTAAGAGTAGGATTAGATTTAGAGTCCCGATGTAGTGACAGGGGTCTTAAGAATTTAAATAGAGATTTAGAAGAAATATGCAGCTAGAGGCGGATGCAGCATGCAGCATATGCATAGCGAGGGGCCTTAGACGTGGTACCTTCAAGACCAGGTGGTGCAGGATCAGTCAAGATGCGTGGTGAGTATCTTCCATCTTCCATCCCCCCCCCCCAATAATAGTTTATTAGGGATATTTATAATTGTATTGCCATTGTCCTATGTCTGTTCATTCACGACCTCCTCTTTCAAATAAAATTAATTAGAAATGATCAGCCTGTTTAATTTAACATATCAACCACTAAACGATCCACTGACCTATCTAGAGCAAGGAAGGGGGAGCGCTGTGACAATTTGAGATTGAGATTAAGAGTAGGATTAGATTTAGAGTCCCGATGTAGTGACAGGGGTCTTAAGAATTTAGAGATTTAGAAGAAATATGCAGCTAGAGGCGGATGCAGCATATGCATAGCGAGGGGCCTTAGACGTGGTACCTTCAAGACCAGGTGGTGCAGGATCAGTCAAGATGCGTGGTGAGTATCTTCCATCTTCCACCCCCCCCCCAATAATAGTTTATTAGGGATATTTATAATTGTATTGCCATTGTCCTATGTCTGTTCATTCACGACCTCCTCTTTCAAATAAAATTAATTAGAAATGATCAGCCTGTTTAATTTAACATATCAACCACTAAACGATCCACTGACCTATCTAGAGCAAGGAAGGGGGAGCGCTGTGACAATTTGAGATTGAGATTAAGAGTAGGATTAGATTTAGAGTCCCGATGTAGTGACACGGGTCTTAAGAATTTAGATAGAGATTTAGAAGAAATATGCAGCTAGAGGCGGATGCAGCATATGCATAGCGAGGGGCCTTAGACGTGGTACCTTCAAGACCAGGTGGTGCAGGATCAGTCAAGATGCGTGGTGAGTATCTTCCACCTTCCATCCCCCCCCCCCCAATAATAGTTTATTAGGGATATTTATAATTGTATTGCCATTGTCCTATGTCTGTTCATTCACGACCTCCTCTTTCAAATAAAATTAATTAGAAATGATCAGCCTGTTTAATTTAACATATCAACCATTAAACGATCCACTGACCTATCTAGAGCAAGGAAGGGGGAGCGCTGTGACATTAACATTGACAAAAATTTGATTGAAATCGATTGTTTAAATCAAATTAAGATAATTCAAAGCAAAAGAATAGTAGCAAACATTTTCAGTTTTCATCTAAGGGAACATTAATACGTAGAACCATTCATTTAACACTTAATTTAAAATTCAAGCTATTCATTTTCGATATTTGCAACGAACAAATAAATAAACAAATAAATAAAAGAAAAAAACATTTTTATTTAAATTTGAAAGTGTTTCGGTTGACATTACACCCTTCGAGCCGCCGATTTAGCTACAGCTCGGAATACTGAGATTTGATAGTGTGGTACATAATTTAAGTCCTAAGGCGCACAAATCAGACAAAAGGAGGAAATTGCTTTCGAAAATATTAACCTCACCATGTGTCCAAGCTCCAAAACTACGATCTTATGGAAGTTTTTATGTCAAAATAGGCAGCTTGTATAGTTCTTAAGCATGGTGATTTCACAAAAACACTTATTGATCATAATGGTGAATACTAAAATTACAAAATTGCCGTCATTGCGAGTCAAACTGCCAGCCTGGTTAACATTTTCGAAAGAAATTTCTCCCTCATTTCTGAGTTATGCACCTTAGGAATTAAAGTTCAGTTACCATACACTTTACGAAGTCTCTTGCAATCTACCGAGCTGCGGCTAAATCGGTGACCGGGAGGGCCCGTAAGGTCTCCTTGGTAGCATATCAACAAATCATGGTTCTCACAGATCTTACTTCTTTTGTTTCCAGAGAGACAGCCGGTTCCCAAACATCAAAGACAAGCCCTCATCGCCGAAATCATCTCGACAAGACTCGAAGAGTAATAAAGATTGTCAAGTCGCAGACATTTTGGATGCCGTCCTTCCTCCCAGGTAGTTTTCTTTTCTATTTTGAGTAATCACGAATTGCTTATTAAGATCATTTGACAGAGTTGATTTTCATTTGATTTTTCATATCACCATGACGTCAAGAATAACAACAGCTCGCTGTTTTTAATACTAATTTAAGGAGACCAATTTTCGTCATCATCGCAATCAGTTGCATCTTTTAAATTTTTCTCCGTATTTATAAAACAAATAAGTATTAAATTATCATATTCTGTTCTTTATTGAACTTATTTTAAAAACTTTTTACCACTAACGTTAATCATTCCTTTTAAATAAGTTGTGATTTATCATTACACTAGGTTTACTTAATTTACGACCTTCGGTAAGGTAAAGAGCCATCTCACCGCATAATCAAATATCCCGCTTTATCGAATATAATATGCTACAGTTTCATTTCTTATTAATGGTTCATCAGTATAGCATATTTAAGCTCCCAGTTAGTAGGAAAGCTCAGTTGGAATCTGCGGTCTCCGAAGGCCGTTACCGGAATGTCAGTATATGCTTGTATTTCTGCCTTAGCATTGGCATAAGGGCGATAACTTACAGCTTGTAGCCACCCTGCATTTTTGAAAGGTTCCGCATCATTTTGCGTAATGCCCGTCATATTAACATCTATGGCATAAGATACTCATGAGACGACTTACTATATGACGGGCTAAACTAGAGGTTACCAAAAGCCATAGGGTGATTACGGAAAATATGGTGATTAAAAAAAGTGTCAATCGCCAACCGATTGAATTAATTTTAACTGCGCTAAACATTAACTTTGTAAAGCTTTCTTGAAATATTAGGACGCAGCTTTTTTGAACTAACTTACTAATAACTGTATAATTCATTAATGCATTATTAATGAAGTTAACTTCAACAAATTATGAAAAAAAAGGTTCTACACCTTTGACTTAAAAAAATGGTGAATAATTGAAAAATAGTGGCAATGAAATTGTTTTTACTTGCAACAACTGAACAAACAGTTCTCGGTAATTTCCCAACAGGCGATCTACAGCTCAACTAGCTATTCCGTAGATGATCCAATGATTTCAGTGGCGTCATCTATTGAGTAACTAGACAACTAGTGTGGTAGATCGCCTGTCGAAAAAATACCAAATTCTGTCGGTTTCGACCTCTATATATTTCAGTGAAAAGCTCATGGAGTGATATTTTCTTGCAGGGAATACGAAGAAGATGGCAAGTTGTGGATCCAGCCCGTATCCCGCACTCCAGCAACCAGACTAGATGTGGTCAACCTCGCCGAAAAGTTGGACTCTCGACTCATCGACAGAAACGCCAGGGAAATTGGAATCTGTCCCATACGAAGAGAACTCTACGACCAGTGCTTCGGTATGAATGGTTGCTGGGACGGGGAATTAAACCGTGAACCAGCGAGTGGGCCAAACCACGATCAAGTTTTTGAAATGTCTCTTTTGCTGTCAATATTTTCCTCTTTCTTTACATAGAAAACAACTTTTGCTGTTTCAGTTTGAAAATTTTACATTTCTCCAAACGGAAGCAAAATGGATTTTTTTTAGTGTATCGTAAAACTAATGAATATTTTATTGAACAGGAGAGTTATGTTAAAGCTGCCTACGAGGTGTTCCGTTTTCACCTGCAATACTCTTTTTGCAACTGCTCATCCTGTGCCTACTTCCAATTGCAAAAATGTTCTATATAGCGGCTATAAAAAAACTTTTCAACTAACGCTCTGACGTCACTAATAATAAAACCACAGCCGGTAAAACTAGCGCCATAATGTGCAAGACAGCATTATTTCATTGTGAAGCATGTAAAATCAACGCCTCCTTAATACTAAATGCCTACAACATTTGCCTTAAAGCGGGATGCATTTGTTCGAAAAAAAGCTCCACCTTGCGGCTTGCAGCTATTGGTGATGGATCCAAACAATATTCGAAGTACATATTTTGAATGGTTAATTTTTGAATTTAAATTTATAAATCAACCAATTGTTAACTTCAATAGATTGCAGTGTGTTATAAACAAAAAGAGAAATTTTGTTCTGAGTTAAAAACCAGCAAGCAGTAGACATTTAGTATTAATTAAACGTTGGTAAAACCAGCGCCTCCTAAATACTTAATTCCTACTACATTTGCTTCGCTACGGGAGACATTGGCTCCACTTTGAGCTCCACCTTCCGGCAATCCGATGATGCTGTTGTTATATTGATAAATCCGAACAATATTTGAATCAACTTTTTTGATTGGCTAAAATTTCTGAATTTAAATTGGAAATCAGCCAATCGTTAATTTCTCTTGTCTCTAAGAACTCCGACAGATGGCAGTGCGTTGTGAACCAAGGGAGAAATTTTGCTCTGAGCTAAAAACTAGAAAGCAGTAGACCTTTAGTATTTAGGAGGCGTTGGTAAAGCCAACGCCTCCTCTACCGTCGAGATGGGTTCAGCTTTAAACGCCACCTTGCGGCAATCCGATAATGTCGTTGTTAATTTTTGATTGGTTAATTTTTAAATGTAAATTTAGAAATGAACCAATCGTTGATTTTTTGAAGAACTCCGGTAGATGGCAGTGTATCGTGAACCAATTGCATTTTGCAGCTATTGGCGATGGATCCAAACAATATTCGAAACAAATTTTTTGATTGGTTGATTTTTAAATTTAAATTTAAAAATGAACCAATCATTAATTTCTCTTTCTCGAAGAACTCTGGTAGATGGCAGTGTATCCTGAACCAAGGATGAAATTTTGCTCTGTGCTAAAAGCCAGAAAGTTACAGGCATTTAGTATTTAGGATGCGTTGGTAAAGCTCGGCAATTTTGTTTATAGTTTGATAATACTTTTTGGCAACGTTTGATAAGTAGAGAAGTGCTTGATTTTTGACAAGGCTGAACTAGAGCACGTGATTTATTTGTTTTACTAGTGACGCTGTGTCATTTCAGGATGGTAAAGAAACGGGAAAGGTGGTCCCCAAATAACGCTATCTACTGGATTTATTGTTAATACGCGACTCCAATAAACTATAGGGCTCTCTGCAGCCACTGTCTAATTGCGGCTGATAAGGGTAAACGTAAGAATTGCCTTCAGGCTTAGTGAATGAGTATTTTCGTTCGCATATATCGCACATCCAGAATGAAAGGGGCACATCTCAAAAGTTGCATTTTTTGGAAATATTTTTAAAAAGCATACCTTAGTACACCTTACATGAGAAACTGACCCTTTTTTTTTCTAGTGTTAACAGTCGCAGCTAAAAAGCAACTTATGCCCTTATCATTCTGTCGATTCTTCCGATTGTGAAGGGAAAATTGAGTTTGAAAGGGGCACATTCGGCACATCTTTGATAATCAGAGTTTGCCGAACGGCATTGGTGCAAATTGTGGTTAGTACTTTTTTTAAACCAATTAAGAAAACCGTAATTTTGATTTTTTTAAATGACTCTTTTTAATTGTTAGTTATTAAGTATAAATTGTTTGTGCACAAGTAATTTATGAAGGGTTCCTTTTTTGAAGAATGGTATTATGTAACCTAGCGTCAAATCATTAGGAATTAAAATTTGATTTAATATCGTTCTGAAATGAAACAGCGATATGTAGGATAAGTCACGACAAGAACTTCAAAATAATTTAAAGGGTGTATAAGCCGATGCCCGTAAGAATAGCTATTTTGAGATGTGCCCCTTTTATTCTCCACGAAAATGGAGAATGAAAGGGGCACTTCTCATTAATTACCGACTTTTTTAAAATTGACCGGGAAACGCACGCCATAGTCACCTAGCAGAACCTGTAATCAACCAAGCAATGAAAGTTTGGCTATTTGTAATAGTTATTAGAGCCAGGGCGAAGATCTAAAAAAGCTTAAATTTTCAAATCGATTTTTCTCAAAACAGCTATTTTAAGAAATGCCCCTTTCATTCTGGATGTGCGATATGATATGATGTTCTTAAACCTTTTTTTTTTTTTCCCTTTTGGCCAAATTCTTGGTACCAAAAAGAGCTAATGTACTTCAACTTGGCTGATTTTGCTTGAATTTATTTTTCCAACATTTTTGGACCCATAATTTTAAACTTTCAAAATACAACCAAACGCTGTTGCTTCTCTTAAATGAAAATGCAATTTAACCCTTCATACCTTGGCTGGCAGTTTTCTAGTATAAATTATAATTCTAAGGCAGGAATTCAAGTGAAACACCATTGCATTCGCTTCGAGGCGATCGCAAATTGCAATCGCTACTGGAAGTCGAATTACATTAGAATCGCATCTCGTAGCGATTGCAACGTTTCACTTGAATCCAAATTTGGAAATTTGCGATTGCATTGGTGAGTTGCGATCGTCCGTGTTTCACTTGAATTCCTGCCTCATTTTATTTTAATTTAGATAATTACAAAACTTTATACTCATTGTAAATAATTTTATACTACCAAAATAGTTTGCAATGACTTCCCGCCCATAAGAAAGTGCAAGGCAGAAATGAAGCAAATGCACCCAACAGCTCTGTTATAACAGCCTGGGTCTGTGCTTTTGTCCTAATTCTGAACTGATCACTCACAAATAGCCAGCAGCCGAACTGGAGGCAGATATCCTCCCATTGAAGCCAAGATAAGCTTCAAACTGGTACATAAAATAAATTTACCATGCCAGCAAGAGTCCGCAAACCATAGTACGACTCTCGAAAATTGAAGGCAAAATTTGGTAATATGCAATGAGTCAATTTCCCAGCTTTTGCCCTCAATTTTCGAGCTGGGCCGAAAACCATGGTTTTGTGGAAGCTCGCTGGCAAGATAAATTTATTTTATCCACCAGTATGAAGTTTAGTTTATCTTAGCTACAATAAAAAAAAATCTGCCTTCTACTCGGTTATTGGCTATTCCTGACTAATGAGTCCAGAATAAGGACGAAAGGACTAGTTAATGGATGCTATGACCGAGCTGTGGGTGTATTTGCTTCTATAAGAAATAGCTATCTATACTTTTGCAAAATTTGTAGCAATGTCTCTTTTTCTTCCGTCAGACGAGCTGATTCGGCAGGAGACTCTTAACTGCGTGGAGAGGGGGCTGCTGTTTGTTCGAGTCAGAGACGAGCTTCGGATGAGCCTCGCTGCTTACGAGACACTCTACGACAGCGGCGTTTCTTTCGGCATAAGGAAAGCACTCATGTCCGAGAGGGGCAAGATGGACATCATAGACAAGGTATGTACATTAGGGCGTTACAGAAATGATGTATTTTAATGAGCAGCCTGTTTGAGCCTTAAATGCATCATGTAAGCCTTTTGGCAACGTACCCAAATTACGGCGGAGGATTTACCATATTGCGTCGCAATTGAGTACAAATTGTATCAAACGCAGAAATTTTTTTTTGTTTTTAACAACGGATGACATTAATATGTGCAAGTAATTTTTAACCCAAATATTCGGCAATTTATGTGAAAATCGTTTTAAATTGCGATAAAAAAAAGAGCCACTCATCGAATCTTCTTCGAACTGGTGCCTAAACCTTTCCGGTGTAAAAAGGGAGAAACGCTGAAATTTTTAGCAAAGTCGGCCAGATAGTTCTCGAGTTTTGCGCATTCAAACAAACAAACGCTTTTGAGACTTCATATGATACTAGGATTAATTTCTATTGCTTTGAAATAAGCATTAGTTAAAAGTGGTAATATTTAAGTGGCTTTGATTAAACTGATACAAAAATTAAACCAGAGAATAACAAGGATTGGTTTTTAGTGTCAAGCGTTTAAAATTTTAGACGCGTTGATAGTTTCTCTTTTTCTAACATAGTTTATTTTATGGAGCATTTACATGAGAGAATTAATTGAAGTTTCTCAATGGAAACATCACCTTATTTCTAAAGTACATTCACACTGAAAAAATAAAATAAAAATATTTTCGAAAAAAAAATCTTGAACTGACTTCAGAACTTGAATCGGTAACTGCTCTAAAAAATAAAAAATATTTTTTTTCTTTAAACAAAATCATTGCTACATTTAAACGTAGGTTTTGAAGCTAAAACTATATAGTCCAGGATCTGACAGCACTTCTGTAGGAATGTTTGAGTACGGAGAATTTTTTTTCAAAAATGCTTAGTAGGTGCCCTAGGAAGTATTTTGGACTCGGGTGGACATCCGCCACCTGGTGCGTGTTTTTGCTATGACGTCATCAAAGATGGCGGCCGCTCGCTCTCATAAATGCTATATAAATGCTCAGCACTTCTGTAGAAAATTTACGTAGGGAAAATTTCTTCTCAAAAATGTTTAGTAGGTGCCCCAGAAAGTCTTTCAGACTCGAGTGGATATCCGCCAACTGTTACATTATCCCGTTATGACGTCAGCAAAGATGGCGGCCGCTCGATTCTAAAAATGCTCATATCTTTGTTAATACATGACCGATTTGCATGAAAAAATTGCAAAATTCTTCACTTGTTTGTCTGATGCTTGTTTGTCTTCAAGTCAGAACTGTTAGAAATTTACTCGAAAAAATAATTAAAAATCAATTAATTGCTTTTTGTTTCTTTTTTTTTTCAGCTGCCAACGCTGATGGTATTAACGCTTTTGTTTGTGCGAGAAAACAATTTGTGCTAATTTACCGCTTCTGTCATGCCAAAATATGCAACTATTACAAACCAGTAAAAAGGTCCTGCTCCTCCAAGCGATTTCAAAGAAAATTTAAATTCAGTTAAAATAGATGTGAATGAGACGAATTACGAAAACTCAGACATGTTATAGCAGTTTAAGAGAATTACTTGATCTTTTTTACACAGTTCTGATGATATTGTTGATTATGAGCTTTCTACTCTGAAAGAATATTCGAAGAACAGCTTTTAGCATATTGCAGTGCTTATAATGCACTCATTTTTAAAGAAAATCTAAATTAGCAATAATTTTAATTTTTACTATTGATTCTATACCATGAAAATTAGCGTACGACTATTTACACAGCTTTGATGAATTTCAATCGTGTCCTTAACCAGCTGGGTCAGAACTATCTACCAGCAACCTATGACGAAGTTGTGTACAAATCACCATTGATAAGTTCAACTAAACATTCCAGATAAGTTTGCAAACATTGCAAAGGGACTTGATGCATTCAAAACACCTACAATTGTGATATGCTGTTTAGGAAAGTAGTCTAATATCCGATGCGAATCCAGGAGAATCGGATATGTTATTGGAACAAACCACGATACCAGGTGGTTCTGAAAAGTTTCTGGCTTTGCCCCTTTAGTTGAACATTGAAAACAATTTTATTACCATAAGAAAACTTGTTACCTTTTAGTGTTGCTGTAAAAATGTAAGTTGTTTCGCACTCAATTAACTGTGTTTCAAATTTGAAGTAGAAGATAACATGACATGGCAGAGGCTCAATCAAGTTTCACGACTGCGCAGTTGAAGAGCGGTATGAAGTCTTCGTTTCTCCGAAGAAAGAAGTCCTGTTTTCCCCTATACTATTGTCTATGACATTTCAGAGTGATTGTCCTTTGCGGAGAAACAAAAGCTTCATAACCCTGCTCAACTGCACAGTCATGAAACTTGCTTGAGTCTCTGCCATGTTATCTTCTATCACAAATTTGAAACAGTTAATAGAGTGAGAAACAATTGCATTTTTACAGCAATATTATTAAGTAACGAGCTTTTT
>JAXGGA010016021.1:0-27644 GCA_038373865.1 Uloborus plumipes
TTAAAAATCAAGATTTTTCCCAGAGTGATCTTCTTAAATTCATTTTATTTTTGTAATGAATTTTAGGCAAAATGTTATTGGTTCGGATTTCAAAATTAAAACATTAAATGCATTCGAAAAACAATTCCACCTTCGACAGCTACTGTGCCTTATAAAAGAGTTGGTCTCGCAATAGTACGTTAAATCAATGCCTACTAAATCTAATGCCTGTTACATTTGCCTCATGAAAAGATTCCGTTGTTTGGGTCATAGCGCTACCTAGCGGTCTGCAGCGATTGATGGGATGAATCCAAACAATTTGAGTTATTTTGTTAATTGGCTAATTTCTGAATTTAAAAATCAACCAATCATTAATTTTTCAGCTTTTTAGTTTCGATGAACTCCGATAGATGTCAGTCGAATCCGAGCATTGGGCATATTTTTTCTCAATGTTAAAACTCAGGAAGCGACAGGCATTTAGTCATTTAGGAGGCATTGGTTAAATATGAATGCACCAAATACTGAAAAATCTCTTATGAAACAAAGCTTTCTAAAATATTTCTACTTAATTAGTATATTCAGCATCCGTACTGTTCAGATTTAGTTTGCAAAATGTTCAGCTGAAGAAAACAGATTAAGAATTTAAATATACCTGAATTATGATTATAATTTCAAAAATCTAGAGTTGGAAGTATGGAAGCTCAGCTGCCATGCAAAGTAAGCCCTGGGCTTTAGCGCAACCAGAATGTTCCATACTACACCCTTCGTACTCCCAGCATCGTTTATAGGGCGATTGTCACTGCGTTTTCAAAGACGCAAACAAATCTATTTTCAAATTCAGTCATTAACTTACATCTCTCAAGAATTAATTTCAGTAAGAGGCAGTTGCAATAAAATATTTCTTCATTAAATGTTTCCAATTTTTGTAGTAGTAACTGTACACATTTTTAAGTAAAATAATGGAAGTACCCAAGTGCATGCAATGATGCTCTTCAAATTGTTTAGTTGGATTTTATTTAGAGATCTTTTTTATTGTTTTACAAATAAATGTTTTCATGCTACACATCGCACTTGCTTAAAGAAGTTCAATATTGATAATATACGACAGAGCATACAATTCACATACGAAAAAAAAATCAAGATAGTGCACTTACCGGTAAGAAAATGTTCTCCACAGATTCTGAGCCACTCTAATTTTGACTCGGTCAAATCGGCTCGCTTAAGAACAGATATCCATCGTTCCCGGCGTTCAGCACTTAATTTTATTTTAAGGGATGACCCTTTTGTCAACAATGCAGGCAATCTATAAAATGATTTTGCATCTCGATTAGCTCGATTGCCACAGCCAAGTACGCCACAAAAGGAAGGCATTGCTCAAAACAATAGAAAACTAATAATAAAAGACTAATTACTAACAAAAGATTAATAACTAATATAATAGACTAACAACTAACAATAGACTAATAACTAATAATAGACTAACTAATAATATACAACGCTAATAAGAGAAAAATTAATCAAATAAGAAGAGCAAGCAACGCAAACCAACGTGGCGAAGATCGAAAGATCTGACCGACCCCTGATCTCTGATATGTTTAGTTGTCATCAGCACGTGGAGTTTGTTTGTCTCCCAGGATGACGTCACCTGAAACTGCCCTATACGCCATCCCTTTGTTCATATTCCACAAAGTTAAATTTAACAAATTACGGGATGACGTATGTGAAAATTTACAAAACAACCCACATGGATAGACATTCAATTTTGGCATATACATAAGAAAAATAATTTTGGTTAATAATAAATAAAATATATATATATATATATATATATATATATATATATATATATATATATATATATATATATATATATATATATATATATAAGTAAAATATGTACATGAAGGAAATGAAAAAAAAAATGAATAAATAAATAAATAAAATAAAAAATAAAAATAAATAAAGGAATAAATAAATGAAATACATAAATAACAAAAAAGAAATTGAAAAGAAAAATAAATAAATAAAACATTATAATTAAAAAATGTAAATAAATAAATAAGTAACAGAAGAAAGAAAAAGAATAAATATCCAAATATAAAAAATAAATATCCAAAGAGAAAATGCTCGTGGTTCATTAGAAAAGAAATGAGAGCAGTAATTTTCTTTTTTGCTGTAGGAAACGAATTAGTTATTTAAGTCTTGAAGTCCAATTACCTGTAGAACGAAAATGGAATGAAGAAGTATGAACACAATGCTGTTTGTAATGTTGAGACTTTCCGGGTGCTTTGCATCTGCAGAGATCAGTATTTCTTAGATGGAATCTTTTTAGGTACGAAGGAAAAGGACCATGGTCAGTAAAGAAAAATACTGCATGTCTATCTAAATTCAAAGGAGTAAATTTAACTTTAGAACGGATTTTGAAGATCTCTCTTCCTGTTAATTCTTGATCCCAACGTTCTTGTCAAGTGGTCAATAAAGTCTTGTAATAATTTATGTTTTGCAAGGCTTCTTGGATATGGTAAAGAACATTGCTTTGTTGGTGTTAATAATCCATTTGCTGTTTGGTTTGCTAGAAAATCGACTCTATTGTTTCCAGTAGAGTTTGAATGACCTAGTACAGATAAGACTGCAAACCAGGCGCCTTACCTCCGGACGAACACAAGAAATATTTTACAATTGAAAAATTGTGGGAGACAGATAGTGTAGCAGAGGCATTTCACGGTATTTGTGACATAGGGGTGTCCGTAACAAAACTTTTTAAAAGTTTAAAATTTATATGTACAGTGAACTCTGACTTATACACCGCCTCATTTATGCGGCCTTTTTCACTTACACGACAATTTTAAATGGTCCCAGCACATTTCATAGCAAAATAATGAGAGTATCAATCATTTATGCGTCGCTCTAAAGATAAATATTTCACTTATGCGTCGAATCTTCCGTAATATGTAAACAGAAAAAATATTATTTTATTTAAAAAATAAGCATTTTTCTTCACTTTCCCCTTTAATCCTTCGCCTATTGCTCATGGGAGGCATTTTTTTTTTTCGCATGAACTACAGTTCGGAGAGGAGCAATTACCTATTACGGATCGTTTTAAAAGGAGCAGTTTGTAATTAGGTATGCAACAATTTTTGTTCCTCTCTTTCTCATTGTAGTTACGTTACAGTAATTGCCAAACCGTAGTAATATATCCCTTGTCTATAGAAACATTCTTGTTTATTTTCTCATTAGAACCTATATTGCGTTTTAGTCCTTTAAATAGGCTTGTTCACTTATACGTCTCTCTCACTTATGCGCCTTTTTCTGTTGGTCTCTTGGGCCGGCGCATAAGTGAGAGTTCACTGTATATTAAAAAAGTTAATTCTAAAGTACTAGGTGACCCGTGCGGAATTCCGCACAAAAAAAAAAAAACTCTAAACTTAAAATTTAATACGACAATTTTTATTGGCTTCTTTATCTGCCCGAAGTTGCAGCGCAGTGTCGAAATCTATAAAGAAAAGTCCAGCGTAAGTTGATGTAGTCCCTGCCGGAGGTTTCAAGTTCCCGATCATATGGTACACTTGACCATGTAGTTTAAAACAATATGGACCTCTGCAGTAGCGTACATAGACTAAGGTGCGCTCCCCAGCAAGATTTTTAAGTGCGCCCCCCACCCCCTATTAAAATGTAAAAAATATTTTCCCCTTGTAACCTTTAGTGCTATTTTTCTGGATCGGGCGCCCTCAAACCTCTTGCGCCCCCCCCCCCGCGCCACGGGGGTTGCGGGGGCGCTATGTACGCCACTGGACCTCTGCCAGGAATGTTAACTGAGTCCACTTTGACTGAAGCGAAGGCAAAAGCATTGTTGAATTGTCTAATATTGTCTAGGTAGTAGACACCTTCCTGTTAGTCTGCCTGTTGGTACCCTGTTCCTTGGCATTGTAAAATCTTGTACGTTTGCACAACATCGCCATCAACTACCGTCGTTCTGACAACTTTTCAAAAAGATCAAAGACACGTTCACTTTTACAACTACTACAAAAGTGATACCCTATATTAAAATCAAATACCCAAGGGAACTACTAAACTAAATACTAACGTTATCGCAAAATTACCATAGTATTTTGAAACAATAAAAGTTACAATTAAGGTTTACCGAGCTAAGCCTTGGCTTGAAATGTAGCATTAAAAATTGATTTGAACAACAATGGTAACGATTTTAACAGTTGAGCAAAAAATTTAACTTTTTCAAACTTCAATCGCTTATAAGTCGCTTAAACGTGGATTTTCGAGATTCTCGTTACGCGGGGCTAGCGGAGAAACGCTCTAAAGAACGCATTTTTTTTAATCTTTCGAATGAAATCAAAATGGAGACGATACGACAATTATTTCGCTAGATAGAGTCAATTTTGTGCCCAAAAATTGAAGTTCGAATAAAAAACGAACCGACACTTTTTAGAGGGTGGGTCTAATTTTCGTCAATAGCCCGCGGGATAAGCTTCAAAATCATAAATTTTCATGCAATTCGATAAAGAAATGAGCGAGTTTCGACCGGGTATAGGATTCGGCTTAGAGAAATAATATATGGAGATGATTATTATCCATATATTATTTCTCTATAATAATCTATAACAAGCAACTGTTATACAACTCTATAACAAGCAACTGTTTATTCTATTCATATGAAAACAACATATGAATAGTTTGTTTTCATAGTTCACTATATATTATGTTTGTAATTGCACTCAGAACATTGAAAATGCAATTTTCACTGTTACGGACTGAATTTTTCTTTAAGAACTAAACTTTTATTCCAATTATTGTTACGGACTCTACAGTCATCATTTTCACAATCCATACTTTTTTATAGAACGCACTTTTTGATTAAAATTGTTAGCTACATTAGAGGTGAGCCTTTGCTTTATCTGTCTCAAGTATCAGTTTTGGCTTGAAAATCGGTTTAAGCCAGATTTAAAGAAAAAATTCAATGTAGAGCCCGTTACAGTGAAATTGCATTTTCAATGTTCTGAGTGCAATTACAAACATAATATAAAGTGAACTATGAAAACAATATGATATTCATATACTTTAGAATTTAATTTTCAATGTATATATAAATTTTAAACTTTTAAAAAGTTTTGTTACTGACACCCCTATGTCACAAATACCGTGAAATGCCCCAGCAGCACTGAGTTTAGAGCAGTGGTTGGAAAAACTACATTTTTTTTTGTAGCGAGCTACAACTACTTTGTTATAACTGTAGTTAACTACCATTACAACTCCTTTTTTTTTTTTAATGTAGCAACTACAAACTACTTTTCAAATGTAATCGTTACTTTTCAAAAATAAATAAATAAATAAAAAGCAAACAGGTTTGAGTTTGAGGATTGAAGGAAAAGATTCAAAAAGTGGTTTTGATTAAGTTATTAGCTCATTTGAACATGGAATACCACTAAGAATAATGGATTATTTTGTTTATTCCTCTTTGTATTTTTATAAATCTTATTTATAATTGTGTCCGCTGATGCACTCGTGTGAGATCTGCACTATACTAGACAGCAGCTTAAGTTGACACTAAACGTCCCTACGGGCGGAGCCAATAAGAGCTCACAAGCAGTTAGCGATCTCCTCTAATTCGCCAAGTAGGCTGTGACGTTTTATCTAGCTCATTTTTCATAGGCTAACGTCACGCTGACGTCACGATGTTTTTATCAAGAAACCTTGCAGTGCATAGACGGAATCGATTTTACCTTGCTTCTTTCTTTCTTTTTTTTTAAATTTATCTTTATTTTTTTCTTTTAACAAATATAAAAGTAGTTTCCAGAAGTCGTTATAAACTATTTTTTAATATTGCGCTACTCTCTACTCTACTTCTTTTTAAAAGTAGTGCATTACACCACAAACTACGAAAAAAGGTTGCTATTCTACAGTAGTTTCGCTACTTGTAGCACGCTAATTCCAACCACTGGTTTAGAGCACAGAGAGGGAAGCTACAACCAGAGCGGAAGCGGAATCGAACCCGCAACAGTGGGATTACGAGAATAACGCGCTACCACACTGCGTTCCCGATGTCCATACCTTTTTACTTCCTTTTACGTAGTAAAGGAAGTATTGTGATCGCGAAAAAAAAATCACTCAAATTTGAGTCTAAATTTTGATTTTGCTCACCCCCGAATGAAAATTCCTTAGCTTTTTGACCTGTCAGCACGTGCATATGTATCTACCAACATATAAGCCGCCGAAATTTTTTTTTCAACCACCCCCGAGTTAATTACGACGAGTTTTCTCGTGACGTCTGTATGTACGTGTGTGCGTATGTATGTGGGTCGCATAACTCAAAATCTATATATCGTAGAAGCTTCTGGCTTGGTATGTAGGCTCTGAGGATGGTCTAGTTGTGCACCTCCTCTTGTGGTTGCATTTGAATGTTCCCAAGGGGGTGTTTTACCCCCTTTTTGGGGTAAATCAGTGTTAATTTCAATGCAGACTCAAGTGATATGAATTGGCGCGACCACTTCTCGATATGTCGCCAAGCTTTTGGTCGCCAAGTGATTGACGCCAACTTGGCGATATATTGCCAAGTTGGCGACAAATTTGGCGAAAAAATTATTTTTTGAACTTGGATTCAACTTGGCGCTATTGGCGATTTTTTGCGAAAAATTCACTGAATGATATTAAAACCAGCAATATTTAGAAAATTAACCATTGCAAAATATTTTTTGCATTGTTTCGTGGCAGATTAGGGGAGTAAATATTTGAATTGTTACCTTGCTCACTCCAAGCACTTTTTCTAACACTTAAGGCGACTAGTAAGAAATTTACACGTAAATGGAAGTAGTGTGGGGTCCATACCAGATTTTTTCTTTTTTAATCACATTTTAAATACTTGCTCAACCTTTATTCACCAAATTGGAAACGATTAGGGGGGCGACATCGATGGCAAAACATCAATGTTCCAAAACATCAATGGTATTTATTCATCGACCAAAAAACATCGAAGTTTTTAAAATTGTCATAAGTACATTTTTGAATATACACCGCTCAAAACAATTAGGGAAGCAAGCAAAAAAGTGAAGAAAACCGTGCAAGACAGCCACGGATTGGCGTACAATGGATAGTACGCGTGTATCAATGCACAATACAGAAAAAAAGACCTAAAAACTTTGGAATTAATCTTGAATTGTTTGAAAGTGTGGAAAAAACATAAAAAGATGATTTTGGGCAACATTTTGGTTACATGTAAAAAATGAAAAAAAGGTACTGTTTAGACATGTTGCATGTGTTTTAATAAGGCGTGTGGTCTCCTTGAACAGCTAAGACTGCTGCACACCTGTTTGGTATGGATGCGATAAGCTTATGGGTATGAATTAGGGGAGTACTGTTCCACTCCTCAAGAAGTGCAATATCCAAGTCTCGGACAGTAACAGGCGACCTTTGTCACTCAGCAATGCATTGTCCGACCATGTCCTAAACATGATTGATTAGATTCAGGTCAGTAGAGCACGCTGGCCATTCCATACGCTGTATTTTTTCAGTTTCAAGCATGTTCTCCATCAGACGAGCTCTCAGCGGTCGAGCAATATCGTTTTGAAAAACAAAGGAATATCCAATAACTCCAGCGTGAGGGATGACAGGAGGTCTCAGTATCTCGTCTGCATACCTTTGGCCGTCAAAGTGCCATTCCAAATGATATGCAGGCCTGTACGTCCGCCCATGCTGATTCCACCCCATCCACCCAACCAGCTCGTCTGTTTTGTGATCTTTCACGAACGAACGCGGGATTATTTCGAGTGCCCCTGTCCCTCCATACCAGAACAAGTCTGTTGTCACTCTCCAGACTGAATTGCAACCCCTCTGTAAACAGCACTTGGCTCCAACCATGTTGCTCCCAATTTCGATGTTCAGCAGTCCGTCTTCTTCGGGCCACACAGTCGCGTGGGGTCAACAAAATTTAGACCATTGGCCTACGTGCATAGAGCCCTCCCTCATGAAGCCCATTACGTACTGTTTGGCTGGACACCCTTCGTAATATTGCCAAGAGCAACTGCCTTTGCAGATGCGTAGCATTCTCTATTCTGTTTCGACGGGCTGTTAACCGTATACCGGTCATCAGTTGCTGTAGTGGCGCATGGCCAACCTTGCCCTGATCGATGTCAAACATTTCCTGTTTCTGGGAATCATTTCCACAGCCTTGCAACACTTCTGACGACTCCAACATCATCCGCGACACAACGTTGTGTTTACCCGGATTCCAGCCTGCCATGCCATGGCATGGATTCCAGTAAATCACGTTGTTGAGACATTCTCAAGTAACCTTGTCTCCTGAAAAAAATGTAAAAAAACTACTGCGCTATCGAATTTAACAATTTCGGCAATAAAACGGACGCTTCTGCAACATCCCGATTTCCGCACTTATCTTCTTTTTCTGGTTTTTGGCCTCATTAACTTCATGATACCTTTTAAGTTTACACCTGAAAAGTACAAGAACTGAAACTAAGACATTCAACGATTAATACAAATTAATTAGAACGATTAGAAAATATTTCCTAGTGTGCAATTCTCACAGCTGAGCTCTGGTGTTCATCAGTGGATCGAATTTAGCCTCACTGAGCCAGAACTTTTACTTCTGCCAAGCTTGGTTTGAACTGAAGAGAATTAAGTGAAAAATAACGAAAAAATTGGCGAGAATGAGAACTGTTTTCGATACATTCATCGACAGTTGAAGGAGACATGATATATATCATTCATATCAGGTAGACATGACATTCATATCAGGTAAACGTCGCCATTTTACGTATCGAAAACAGTTCTCATTCTCGCGACTGGCGTTAAAATTCCATCTGTCGCATAGTGTTGCCATCAGTGTGATATTTTGACAAAGAACGCGCGCTCATTTTAAAACAATGCACAAGTTTCTATGTCTTTCCAGTCTGAAGAAAAAAAAAAATTGGAGGCCTTAAAACTTGAATGCACCTTGTATTTCCAGCTCCCTCAAATGCGCTCTCCGGAAATTCAAGATTAATGCCCTTTTAGGGGACCCAGTCTGCCTCTGGTCCCAATCAAGGGGTTCTCCTTGATTTAACCGAGTTCATTTCACCCTATTCTTAAAACATTTTTTTGAACTTCATGGTTGCATTGTACTCCATAAATCCCTCTCTCTTGGCGGTTCCAAAGTTCAGAAGGTAACTTAAATGTTCACTTGAAATAATATGACTCCGTATGTTAGTATAACACCCAATACTTTCAGCAACAATCCATCCTCGATTGCGAACATTTTGCCACCTGTGACGGACAAATTTAAATCTTTGATGCATTTGTGAAACATTGAAAATGAAGCGCGAATCTCGTTGTCGTTCTGCCCCATAATCTCAGGGACGTGCTCGCTAACCAGACATTTCAACTTCTCATTTTCACTTGAAATGCGAGATCCACTCTTCGTCAGTCTCCCAAACAAATAAAGGGACGACATGGAATTCCATACCAGATACGAAATGACGTATACTGATTTGAAGCTTCTGTCTTTCGAATGATACATACTAATCGTGATGTAAAATGAGCTAATGAACATGGCATAAAGGAACAAAGTGCACATGTTTAGAGCCTTATCGACGTTATTACTGATTGATATAATTTGGTTGAGAAGTTTTAGGCACCTCGATGCGTACTGTCTGTTAAAATCGCTCTCATGAAGCCATTTTTTAATTTGCAGTCTATAATCCAAAATTATATTGCTGATAGCAATGTACGCGTTATCACATAACATCCAAGTTAAGCTGGATATTGTGTAACAGGTACAAAAATTGGAAAGGATGCAAATGAGGATGAATCCGACGAAGCCGTCTCGGTATCTTGAAGGAATGACGTTTTTTGGGATCTGCACTTTTTGTTTGAGAACGTTCCATTCTTGGTGAAAAAAGTAAACTGCCAGAGTGAAAGTAAACGCAATAATCGACGTGAGGTTGAAAATGACATGCAGGTACATTTTATCATTTCCAATGCATCCCAAAGGGTTCAAATGGCGAGACATCTTACACAAATCCCGGATTGACAGGCTGATTAATTCGTAGTTCCAGACGAGTGTCAGAGTGATGAAGAATCCACAAGCGGTGCATGCGTACCAAGTGAGCAGTACGGAGAAGGTTTGCGTAATTTGCTGCACGAAGAGCAGGCAGACGCACAATGCGAAAATTTTGAAACTGCTCAAAAAGGAACACCAGATCTTGACAGCAAGACGTTTGCAAGAGCTGGTGGTGGTCGGTGGTAAGTATACTGGAACACCATTGATGAGCATCAGAAGCGAAATGCAATAGAATGAATTCTTTTCGAAATTGGTTTTCAGATACATATCTATAACTCGACGGTAATTGTTGTTTATTGTCGTCGTAGGCTGTTAGTTCGTGGTCAATCTCATCAAAATGTCAGTTTTTCAGACAAAGTTTTTGGGACAAAGGAAAAAAAATGGTGTAACAATGCACTGCAAGCGTAGTGCGTAATTAAAGGACTTGGAGGATAAAGGGGCTGAGTTACATTTTAAAAAATGAACACTCTCTACAGTGGTAAGCAATGGATACAGGTAAGCAAATAAAATGTGGAACATCAAACAATAGATGTCTATAGACCAATTTCATACGTACACTAATGACAAAACCAGAAAACAAAAAAGCTTCAACAACTGCCACAATAAAACTTTGAACTTTAATAACTCGCAATTTCTGTTTTGTCACCTAACCCCTTCATCTCCCAAGGCATTCAATTGTTTATTGTCGTCGTAATCTGCTGGTTAATGGTCAATCTCATCAAAATGTCAGTTTTTCAGGCAAAGTTTTTGAGACAAAGAAAAAAAAATGGTGCATTAATGCACTGCAAGCGTAGTACGTAATTCAGAAACGATCAAAGAGATCAAATAATAGAAATTGTACGAAGATGCATTCATAGGCTGCAAAGCGCTGTGTCAAACTTGACAATAATTGAAAAATAAAGTCCTTGAAAAGTTTTTTTAGCTAAATTATATGAAATTACAAGAAAAGTGTAAAAAAAAACAAACCTCTTGATTAATTCCACTTAAGTTCAGTTTGAAATGCATTTGTTGACACGCGATGCAAAATTAGAATTACAGACTGTCAGACTATTCGAACGTAACAGTAAAACATGGAAAGAGAATACACCAATTTTCGAAAAACTACTTTAGAAAGCTTTCCGGAACATGCCAATAATTGAGAAGAAAACAAAGAAAGCTTTTAATCCCCAAATCCTCTTGTTGTGCTCTTTCTTAAACGTCAATCAACAATCATTTTAAGGCAGTACACATTGCTTTTAGTAATTATATTTTTTATTGTTCTTGGCACATCTTGGTAGAAATCTTTTTTTTTTTTTCCAGTGTGAAAGAAAAATAAAGTAGATAAATTCAGCGCAGCACTATTGATTTAACTATTAGAGTGCTGTCATGTTTCCCAAGGGCTGCTTCCCACGTAACATTTTAATTAGTATATATATATTTCTCCCTTCAATCATTAAATTCACTTAGATTTCAGTCAATAATTCTCTGAAACGTGCCTATTTTCAATGCCAAATAACTGCGTGTGTTAAATGTCCAAGCTTTCACTCGGGACACTAAAACACTAATTAAAAATAGAAACCAAAGGTTTTATTTTTACTTTCGGTTTTTTAAAAGTATAAATGGGTTAAAAATTTTAATTTTTCACAGAACTTTCCGTATACTAGATGATTGTTCCAATTACGTGAAATTAGCAGCGGCTCACACCAAAGCTCGCCTCTTACTCGCCATGCGAACTTAACGCCTAGTCCATATAGTCAGTTGGTATAACGCGGAGTTTCTCAAAATGGTGTCCACGGACCCCAGGGGGTCCGCGAGCTCTTTATCCTAGGGGTCCGTGGTGCTACTCTGCTAAAATATTTAAAAAAAAAAGAATAAAATTCAAGGACGAGTTTTAACTCAAAACAAAAGCACATTTAAAGGAATTAAAACTTCTTACTGTACACGCAGAGCAGGGGTGCCCACAGGGGGGGATTATGGCGCAAGTTGCGCCATCAAAACTTTTTTTTTTTTGGGGGGGGGGAGGATTTGTTAAACTAATTTATTTATTTATTTAAATTATTTATTATTTTTTTAATGAAAATTATTTAGAATTTTTTTTTTAATTTAAGTCATTCATTAATTTATTTTTTGATTTAAATTATTTCTTTATTATAAATTTATTTATTTATTTTGTGTGTGTGTGCGCACGCTTGGAATGTCTGTAAGGGAAAAAAAGCGATTCTATTCTGCGCATAATTAGTACTTTCGAAAAATTAATAATATGTAAAAAAATAATCGTTATAATTTTAAAAAATAAATAAATTATATTTAAAAAAATAAATAAAGAATATTAAGAAAAATAGAGAAATAATACTTAAAAAAAATAAATTAACTAAAAAGAGCGGTAAAAATAAAAATAAAAGAAATCACAAAAAAGCTTTTTAAAATAAATTTGGATTTGCGCCATTGGGCTTGGGGGGGGGGGGGGGATGGGCACCCCTGACGCAGAGCGTAGACGCCCCCACCCCGGAACCCTCGATTTTAACACATATTTGACACCTGACTAAGTTTAGAATACATTTTTACTTCCATAGTTTAAAATAATAATGTTAAGTATTGGAAACTAGACAAGAGCTCTAAAAAATAAACAGAACAGTAAATAAATAAATTTAAAGGAATAAAAACGTGAAAACGCATTTAAAAAAGAGATTAAAATTTATTAAATCGTTTTTTCTTACTGTGTGTGGGGGGGGGGGGGCGTCCGCAGAGTTTGTAATTTTTAGGAGGGGGTCCGTGGTGGTATGAACTTTGGGGACCTCTGGTATAACGTATGAGAGAGGATAGCCATTTCGAAACTCTATACAAGAAATGGTACAGAAAAGTGTCGCATGGACTTTGGAAATAAAAGTGACAAAATATCACTAAGAAAGAAAAAACAAAAAGGAAAGTTCCAATAAGTACAAAGTACCATCCGCTCCAGTACAACTTGAACAAGAAAAATGAACGTAAATTTCTCGGACCTCAGTACCAATGGATTAAAAACCGATGGTCTCGTAGACAGCAGTAGGCCAGCAGAAACAGAGGAAGTTTCTTGTCCCAATCCTGTTGGTTTTTGGAGGCCATAAGCGAGAGATTATTAAGGATTGTCCTGTTAAATCTCTCCACCATGCCGTCCGATTGTGGGTGTAGTGGTGTCGTTCGAGTTTTCTTAATTTTGAGGATTTTACATAGGCCCTTAAACACAGCAGAGATGAAGTTTCTTCCCTGATCGGAATGGATCTGCAAAGGTGTCCCATATCTCGAGATCCAATGCTGGACTAGAGTCTCTGCTACAGTGGTAGCTTCTTGATCCGGAATGGAATATGCTTCGGGCCATTTGGTGAAATAGTCAATGGAAACGAGGATGTATTTGTTCCCATCAGTACTTTTCGGTAGAGGACCAAGAATGTCGATCCCGATTCGTTCGAAAGGAGCTCCTACGTTGTAAAGATGTAGCTTCCCGCGGCTTCTTCTCTTCGGTCCTTTACGGGCAGCTCAGGCGTCACAAGACTGGCACCACTTTTCCACGTCATCCTTCGCCTTGCTCCAGAAGAAGTGCTCTCGAACCTTGCAGAGGGTTTTCAAGACACCAAAATGTCCTCCAGTCGGACTACTGTGCAATTCCTTTAGAACGTCTGGAATTCTTGATCTGGGAATTAGTAACTGCCATTTGAATGCTTTACCATCATCAGATTCCCATTTCCGATACAGGACGCCATTCCGCAACTGGAGAGATTTCCATAGAGCCCAGTATCTTTTCGTTGCAGGACTGTAGATAGAAACGTCTTACCAACTAGGTCGCCGACTGTCCTTTTCCATTAACTCTGTGATAGGCTTTAGGTCTGGGTCTTCAAGCTGATCTTTTCTTACTTGATCGTCACTCCATGGATCAGGATCTGAAAATGATGATGTAGCAGTAACTTGACACGCAGTAAGGATTGTCGTCCCATACTGTTTCTCTATTCGGGAGCAATAATGGCAGTTCTCAGAACAAGGTCTTCTTGATAATGCGTCTGCATTACCGTGTGCCAAACCTTTTCGGTGCTTAATCTCCATGTCATATTCCTGGAGCCGCTGTATCCACCTGGCCCTCTGGATTCTTGAAATTCAAAAGCCAAGTTAAAGAGGCATGATCGGTCCGGAACAGGAATTTACGTCCGTAGAGGTAATGATGAAAATGTTCTACAGCTTTTAACTATGGCGAGCAATTCCTTTCTCGTGACACAATAATTTCACTCCGACTTTGATAAGCATTTGCTCCAGTAGGCGATGACATGTTCGTTACCGTCTATTTCTTGAGATAAAAAAACAGCTCCAACGCTCTCGTGGCTCGCATCAGTGTCATGTGTGAAGGATTTTTCAGGCTGAGGATAAGAGAGAATAGGCGTTGATGTTAAAGCCTCCTTCAGTTGTAGAAATGCATCCTCGCATTCTTTGGACCATTCAAATTTTTATTTGCTGTCCGTCAGCTTATGCAAAGGTCGTGCCATGTTGAAAAAACCCTTCACTAACTTCCTGTAGTACGTGCAGAGTCCCCGGAAACTTCGTAGCTGATGGACATTTTCGAAGCGGCTCCAATTCTTGACTGCAGATACCTTGTCTGGATCTGTTCGTACACTCTCTGAAGAGATAATGTGACCAAGGTAGTTCACCTCACGGCGGAACAAATTACATTTGGACGGCTTAGCTTCAGGTTGGCCCCGTCAAATGTGGCCAGTTTAATGGATGGACGACAAGTCCCAGCTGCAGCTACTCAGTCACTTGAGCTGTTGCAGGATGCTGATAACTTCGATTCAAGTTCTTTAATTTTCTTTTCCATATGGTTTTCCACTGTGGTGATTTGATCTTCTAGAGCCTCCACTTTATTTTCCATATTGGTAAATTTAGTTTCCACCAAACTTTTCATTGACGTTAGATCGTTCTTAATTTCTTCTCGACTTAAAGTTATGCTAGCGGTTAAATCACTCTTTAATTGTTCTTTATTAGTAGCCAGATCATTTTTTAATTGTTCTTGATTCGAAGCCTTGCTAGCAGTCACGTCACTTTTAACAGCGTTGATCGCATCAAGGAGTTGTTTCAGTTGTTCCTCCATTGCTCGAGTAATCACCCGTAGCACCTTCAACTTTCTTAAATGATCATTCCAATCGTGAGTAACTATAAATTTATTTACAAGTTTGTACACTTATTTACAATAGGAGTAGAAAACAATTGCTAAACATCCAGCAATTAGGTAACAAACAGTTCACTGTACTCTCAACAGTAACTCAGCACCACGTATCTAACGTGAACAGTAATTAAGAAATTACTAAAGCAAAACAAACATTCGCCCGAGCGAATAAAACGAGTCTCCAAGAAATCAACTCCGAAAAGAACTGTGTTCAAGGCAGTTGAACAGCTATTTATACTCGGAAGGAAATTTCTACAACATTCTAGCAAAATCCGGAGTGTTCGATTCATTCACAAACTTCAATAATCTATTCAAGAAAATTCTAGCGATAAAAATAAAAACCTACAGCATTGCAGCTCAGCGCGAAAATGTCTTCATGCTTATTAAATGTAGGGCAAGTGTAAAAACTACAAAATGTTACAGGCCCGGTATACAAATGATAAAAGTGATATCTTCAGATACTTTTGCAACATGTCGCCAGATAAAACCAAAACTAGTGACATGGTGTAAGGAAGGAAAAACAACAACTATTTACAAGATTTGTAACAATATTTTTGTCTTTTGCTTTCACTTTTTCAAAGCTGAAAACGATGTTTTTTAAGAACATCGCAGATAAAATATCATGTACATACTGATAAATATAATAGATGGCCTGCGCTTTCGGTCACCATAAGCTCAAAAAGCGTAATTTGAATTAATATCAAAGAAAAGGATATACTGCATAAATAAAATAAATGAATAAATTATAATTGCGGAAGTTGCTAAAAAATACTATGCAATAGCTTTATCGTGGCAGTTCCCGAATGCAACAAGTATTTTTTAATATGTATATTGATTTGCTTTGATCGGAAAGATTTCGGACTTCAATTCCGAGACATTTCTGGGGGAGAGCCCGCGGAAATCGTTAAACCTCGTCCAAAATTACGTTTTTTGAGCTTCAATATCGAAAGATAACCAGTAGAAAGTCCCTCAAGGGAACCCTTTGTATCCGCTCCTGTTGCAGCTGCACGATGGGCTTGACATTCTTCAATTTTCAGTCGACAACTTAATATATTTTTCTTGTCGTGAGTGAAATTACGTTTAAACCAGTACTTGAAAAAAGCTAAAACCTTTTAATTTCTGCAGAAAATCTTTTGTGTATTAAGTGTGACATCTCATGTAAAACCGATACAGAATTTTTAATTAATGTCGATGTGACAAAAAGAAAATGTAAGAGTCATTTTGATGCAAAACAAAATGAAAACTCAGTCTTTCTTGTTAGGTTGCTGTCTCTTTCAGGATGAGAGAAAAGGGATTTTGTTTTGATAAAAAATGGCCTTCCATAAAGCTCTCAGGAAAATCGATTAGTGTGCTTTTAATCTCGAACCATTGTCTATAAGCAGTGACAGTTGTGTGTTTTGTTTCAGTCAAAATATATTAAAAGATCTAGTCTGAAACAATTGCTTGGAAAGAAAGATGAAATATTGATTTAAAATATTGGTTTTCCATGGAACGGTGGATAAAACTTTCACAAAGATGAAAAGTAAGCAACACTCTACAGAATGAAAAAGTTCATGCATAGAGAATTATTGCACCAAAAACTGCTCCCTTATTTTTTTTTAAATTGTGTGCGTTTTTTTAAGGCTCGTCTATAGACGAAAGTGAAATTGCATAAAATGAAATCCTCGTCCTCCAATCAAAGTAATCTGTTCAGATCCATGAAATACATATTTATACTATCCGGAATTCCAACTTTCATCTGTTTTTTCAATAAAAAACAGACAACTATAAGCACCAGGATGAAAATCTGTTGTTTTCTGTTGGTTGGTTTCAAAACGCTCATGTTTACCATTAGCACGTATTTCGTGCAATACATAGTGGAAACT
The DNA here is from genome assembly GCA_038373865.1 of Uloborus plumipes. Lineage (NCBI taxonomy): Eukaryota > Metazoa > Arthropoda > Arachnida > Araneae > Uloboridae > Uloborus > Uloborus plumipes. The sequence continues at coordinate 17,072 of JAXGGA010016021.1, forward strand.
TACTCCGTACGCCTGACGTTATACGCATGTAATACATTCGGGTTCAGTATTACCGTATATCTCTACTTGAAACAAGAGAAAATTGCTCACTCCTTGAAATACATCATTATTTTGTCACAAATTCTAAACCCAGATCAACAGGAGGCGAAGGAAACGAAAATAAAATCGATTTTCTTCTTGATGCTAATTATTCTGAGTTCAGTTTTTTCTGTGGCATACGCTTTGGAAAGTTTTCACAAACACAGCGCCAGAATAAAAATGCCCTATTATATTTCTGAGAAATACCGCCAAATGTATGCCAGCATCATTTTGATTTCTGTGATGTTTTCGTACACTGCGGCAGTATGTATGGGTAGTTTGATTTTCCTGTTATGCGACAATGCTTATCTGGAACTGAGTAGGCTGATACAGTTTTATGGAGTTGAAATCAAGACCAGCATTGGTAAAGGAGCTCTGACTCAAAGAAAAACATCAAGTTATTTGTATTTATTGCGTCTCATCAAGACCACAACTCAGCAAGTGGACGAAGGGCTAAGTTTCTGCGCGTTTCTGTTGTATGGAATGTTCATATTTAGCTTCTACACCAACATAAGCATATTCGTATCCGATGAAGAATATTTCAGAATGGCACCAGTGACTGGTTATTGCGTATTTAGCTGCGTTTTATCGTTCCTGTTGTTCCTAAAAGTAACCTTCAGTGGTTCTCGAATATTTGTCGAAGGAGAAGAGTTGAAAATAATGGCGATGGAATATGCTGCAAACACTGTTGAAAATCATTCCAATTTTACGATCTTGACAGCGTTTGCCATTTTCATGATGAATGTGAGAGATGTCAATTTATTCGTAACGGGTGCGGGTATGTTTCAAATTAAAAAAGAATTAGTTCTTACGCTTGTGGGTATTGCGATAACGTATGGTGTCATAATATTCCAATAGCAACTGAATACTGTCTTTACTTTTGTGATTGATCATTTTGGAAATATTGTAAAAGAAAAAAAAATTAAGCCCGAGAGACAAAAACAATAAGAAGTGTTAAGGATAAACTGGGATGCAGTACAATTTTCAAAATAATAAGAAAGTGCTACAGCCAAATTAGAAAAAGTTTTTAAAAAACCCCTTCGAAAATGTAGCTGATGTTAAGTTAAAAACAACGGATTTTTTTTCGGACAGCTGTTTTAAATTTGAAATTCGTTGCTACACAAGGCATAATGATTAAGAAGTGTAAAAAGGATCGAATTTCATTAGTTATCATACATTTACATGTTTTTTTAACAACAGACGAGGGGTGCAACATCGAAGGCAAAACATCGATTTTTCAAGACATCGATGTTGGAAAATAATGACATCGATGATATTGATACATCGACCGAAAAACGTCGATGTTTGAGAACATCGATCTTTTTTTTTTTTTAAATTTCTTACACAGATGTACAGTTATTCAGTTACTCTCCGTTACAAGCGCCTTTCTTTATATCACTCAATTAGATAATCTTCTGTCTCCTGGAAAAACATCAACCATGAGATAGCGATGTCAATTAAGAAAACTTTTTTCAGTGAAATATATACTGCAAATGTTGATAACTTTTTTGTCGCATATTTTTCGAAAACTTGTTTTTTGTTGAAATGTAAAACATCATCGAAAAAAATATCAAATGCGAAACAACGATGTTTAAAAATCTTCGACAGTAAATTATCGTCAGTTATTAAAAAAAAAAAAAAAAAAACTCCAATACCGTAGACATAGCAACTAGTGGATAAAGAAAGATGAATCTGTTTCATCGCATATTTTTATTGTTTATTGCTGAAATGTAAAAAAAGGACATCGAAAGAAGAAAAAAAAAACATTGAACGCGAAACAATGATCATTTAAAAACATAAAAAAACGGCAAAAAATTATAGATGTTTCAGAAACATCGATAATAATCATAGAATTTTTTTTCCAATGAGGTTAATGTTGCAGCTTCTGAATAAAGATGAAAACTATTCAATAAGTACTGTAAAGGCCTTTTTATTCGCGAGGCCTTAATTTTCGCGATTTTCGCGAGCCCTTCGTAATCGCGAAAATTTAGGCCTCGCGAATTTTTTTTTACTTTGGACTTTTTCAACTTTCGGTTCTGTACATGCAAAATTCGCGAAATTTTCCGCCCGCGAAATCACCGATATATTCATTTTCGCGAAAATTACGGCCCGCGAAATTAAAGGCCTTTACAGTATGCTTATCATATATTTTTCTTTGGATTTCTTTGCTGGAATATAAAACATCGAGATCGAACACAACATCGAACCCAAAACATCGATGTTCTAACAAAAACATCAATGTTTCCCAAACCTCGACATCGATGTCGCCAGCACTACAACCAGACAATCCTAATTATTTAGACCCTAACGATTCTAATATCACTAAGCAGCAAAAAAAGAAAACAGAAAACTCTTCAAAATGCTTCTGAGACTATATTCCGGCTGATTCTTATGTAAAATGACACCCTGAAACCGACTATGACCACTATTTTCCCCCTACGCGTACCAATTGTTGTAGAAAGGCGTTTTTTTTTTCTTTTCCTTAGTTTCAGAGCTATTATTTTCGTTTGGTGAGGAAATGAACACTACGTTCACCACTAACATTGTTTTAAAAGGCAAGACAGGCTCAAGGTCATGATCTCCGATAGCAAAAAGGGAGACTCGGGGGGAAGTACAGATATCAAAATCTTTCAAAAACCATCGAAAGTGATCATTTTATTCCCTTTTTTATAAAGAAGTAAAAAAAAAAAAAATCGGTGCATAATCAAAGCATGGAACTTGCTCCTATGATTCCTGTTTCCGAAAAAAATTTTAGCATTACAAAAATGTTTTTTAAAGCTAAATTGTGAGGGTCGCAAGTTGCATACGAGTCGCATTGCAGCTCTTCAGTGTAAAAAAGACTGTTCTGGCAGTTAAAGAAAGGGGATTGACCCGATTGTTTCGCACTTTTTTTCCAAAAACTGATCAAAATTCATCAGTTTTTTTTATTTTTGTTTTTTTTTTATGTTTATAATATTTTAAACATATTAAAATAAAAAACACTGTATTTTCCTTTGAATTTAGTAGTTTTTTAAAGATAGGAAAATTTTAATCAACTTACCCAATTTTATCTTCAAGTTTGCTTTCCTCGAGCATCCGAGACAAGCTGAAAAGCTGCAATGCAGGAATTGAGAAAGAAAAAGTAAATTTTGAGCGGAGAAAAATTTTACTTTCTTCAAGTAATGCGCATCGTTCGTGACAAACAATATTACAAAATTGGAGATGTATAATAGGGGTATATGAGTTGAAATGTTAATAATATTTCTGCGTGTGGTAAATTTTGAAACATGGTATGCATAGTCCTACATTACAATCTTTTCAGTAGTATCTTGTCTCCTTTTCGAACTCTTTTCCCATTTGCATTCATCTTACTGCAACACACTTTACATCCTCTCGCAGGATTTGCTTTCTTGTCTGTAGGGGGTATTATTTCCAGAAAATGGCGTTCAATCAATCGACTTAGTGACGCTTCATCCGATGGACGACCTCCTCTTGAAACAGGAACGGTAGTTTGATATTTCTCCAATATTTCATCGACCAAATCCTTTCGAAACTCCAAATTTGTTTTTCTTCCACCTTTTTTAGTAGGTGTAGTAGTTGTAGAAATAAAAGTTAATACGGGAACGATAAAAAGTAAAAGTTTTGAAGCTTTAAAAATATCAGAAACGCAGCCCGTATGAGACACGGGCAGGACAAAATTTGTCCAAATATTCTCCCCGTATGAGGAACGGGCACGACGACTAAGCGGTTAAGACACTTTTAGACAGTTTTGTACTGTAAAATAGTTTTGGACAGTAATACTCACCTGTACTGTCCAAAACCCGTTTTGGACGTTTAAAACCCCAATCCTGCTTGTATACAAATAAAGTTGTTGACACCTACAAATTATTCAGCAATGTTGAATGAACTGTGGATCTGATACCATATTAGGATTTAATGAACCAGTAGATCAACTATTGGTTATTTAACGATTAAAAATGCATATAATATTCAAATAATTGAGACTAATTCAATGAGCATCAATTTTTTAAGAGTTTTTAAAAAAAATTACAGCAAGCCATATGATAACTAAACATACATCTTTATTCAACATGGAAAAAAGAGCTATTTTTTTCTTTTTTAAAAAATAGATTCTAGATAATTACAGTAAATTTAATATCACTATTGTATTAAGCATAGTACAGATGTCAGTTGTGTAAATTTCATATGACCACAGAAAAATTTATGTTAAATACATCAGTATATTTATTTTTTATGTTAAGAAACTTTTTTTAGTTAAATTTCTTAAATTCATTGCTCAAATTTTTGCATTTTAATAGATATATGCATTTACTGAAAATATGCCAAAATGATACGGTACCAATAATCAATATATTTGTGTTGGCAACAATTCTGAAAACTATCTCTAAGGGCCCTGCTCCACATCAGCGTAAAACGCGACCGAAACCGAAGGCAGAAACCGAAAATCCAGGTACTTTCCATAGGAACACTATTTGCTCCATTTTACGCTTCTACTTTATTTTTCTGCTTTAAGTTAATGTGGAGCAGGGCCCTAATGCAGGCCTTTCAACCGATAAGTATCACTTGTGACAGAGAAATGTTCTCCGAAAACCTTCAAACAAATTATAAAGCATTTTTTCATGCATATAAAAATTCTCAGATGAAATTCAAAAGTTATAATCACATTTATCAAACTAAAAGAAGAAATTTGATCATACTTCCAAAGCACCTTTTATTCTTTGCATGATTACAGCTGAAAATGTTGGATACAACATTCTGTCCCGTTTTACAAACCTAACGTCTTTAGTTGAGCCCCTTTATCAGCCACTTTAAATAGGTACTCTTTGTGGCTGGATGTACTGGTTGCTTTATCTTCTTCCAACGTAATCTGAAAAATGAAATACTGCAATCTGAGAAACTGGCCAAAACTTACAAATTTAATCAGTTTTGAAGAACATTTTAAGCAAGCCAAGGATATTTTTGGCTGTTTTGCGAGTAAAAGTGCATTTAATTTTAGTAATCTATATATGAGCTAATATTTAGAAAAGTGCCAATTTGAGTCCCAAGTGAATTTTCACTAGTATTTCAATAACTAGTTAAAAAAATAATTTTCCCCAGAAAGAAGATAAGGTTCTGCTTTCATTTCATCTAATAACACCAGAAAAAATTCTTTTTTTTCTTCAGAAAATATTGTTTTTATACATCAAAAATCAGATTGGTAACGTGTCCCCAGTAGCAAAGCTTAGCATGCAAACAGGTCATGCGCACTTTCTAACTTCCCAAAAAAAACGCACTTGCACAAAAAACGATTCTATTCTTACCCCTTTGTTAATATTTTACTTCATTTTTGTTTTAATCGATTTCTGATTTTCTAGCCGATGCGAAATAAGCGTGTCCCAAGTTCCGCCGTCAGAGTGGTAACAATAACTTCCGATCTATGTTTAGGCTCCCAAAATCATTTCCTGCACCTGTACCACGTGATACTGAGTACCTGATGGGATGTTTTATCGAATCGTAATTAAAAATTTGCATTTCTGCATCTAAAATTGTAGGTAAGATTTTTTAAAGTGATTTTATAAAATGTGTGTCATTTGAATCATCAGATCGGTAACACGCTCTAAAACGCGCAGTTTTTATTATTTTAAAAATTATTTTATATATAAGTATAGTCCTTTATTACAAGTGAAAAAACCACGTGTTTGATTTTGGTTTAGTGCGATCGACTCAGAAATAAAAAAAAAAACTTTGTCAGTTTGTCAGATCGGTAACAGTCAGAGCGGTAACATTTAAAAACAGCGAATATGTTACAGAACTAACTCACACGTTTCAGAATTATAAAAAGTAAAAATCATAGGTTTTTGCCTTATATATTGAATATTTTTGTTCTTAAAAAATGAAAAGCAATGAGTTTTAGTACAATTGCTTCATTTGTGGTTTGTATGACCTAACAATAGAAGTTAGTAAAATAAGAAAAATTGACTTCAGAAATTATGTTAATTAATTATTATTATTTATTTATTTATTTACTTTTTTGGTGCTTCAATTTCTCATAACTTCGCTAAATAACTAGATAATAACTAGCATGCTAAATTTGAATTTCTGATCAAGAAATTAAATTTCCTGCAACTAATTAAAGAAAAGCAAGCAGCAGAGTTGTGTGTTGAAAAAGTTGAAGTTGTGTGTTGCTTCAAAACAAAACAAATGTTGTATTAGCTTGGATTTGGTAATCTCATAATTTATTTTATCTAAAAACCTTATCGCTCATTTTTATTTCCAAGAAATGCTTTTTTATAATGAAATTTGATTTTTTAGCCTAATGTATATATTTTAATATAATTATCTTAATTCTATGTTAAAAATGCAAGGAAATGATATCATATTTAGAGATGTTAACGAAGACTGAAAGCATAAACTCAGATATGTAACTCATATTAACATCAGATCTGTAACATTCATCAGATCTGTAACGGCTTAAAAGTGAGTATTCTAAGGAGGGGGTAAATAACTTCCTTGACCTCCCCCCTTTTATTTTCTTGCATTTAGACCCAATTTAGACTTAAATCCAATATTAGTTTTTTTCTGCAAAAAAATTTTTTTTTCAGAAAACTCCAACTTCAAATTGGCACTTTTCTAAATATTGGGTCATATACTCGTATATAAATGGATGTACTGAGGTCTCTTTGGATTTCCTCAAAATAGGGGGGAAATGCGAAGAAACATTCAACAGGAAGTAAGAAGCGAAAGCACCGGCAAGTGCGTCTCCTTATCCTATCACCCCTTTTTCAAATGGAAGCGATCATGATTGCCAGGCGCGCAATACGCAGCTAGACAGTATGTATATTTGTATGTCATGTTTGTTTCTTACACAAATCCAGTTTTTATCTGATTTTTATCTAACTTGGCACAGAGGTTTCTTGATGCACTAAAATTCACGTAGGCGGGGTTTTGAAATAAAAAAAAAAAAAATCCAAAAAATTCAAAATTCAAATTTTTTGTCTCAAAATGGCCATTTTCTTTCGATTTTGAATACATAGAGTAATAGAGATAAGCTTTTAAGCATACAAATTGATAAAATTTAATACATTTAAATATGAGTATTTTCCAACAAAGGTTAATGATTAACAATGAATTATCAATTTAGGGCTCACCAATTTCATTTTAGCATGAAATAAGTTAAAGACAAAGATTTTTAGAGCCATGTTGTATTAATAAGCGCCATCGCTGGGTTATGAGCTAGTATAATAAAATAAGAAACATTTTAAGAGGAAAAAACATCTTTCAGTTTAACCAAACAATATTGAATTCCTTTTAATTTCATTCAATGGCAGAAATGACTGAACAACAAGTGGGGGGATGGCCATTGACCATGCTAAGTTGGGGAGTCCGTTGGAAAAAAAAAATGTTTGTCATTTGACAAAACAAAAGACATTTAATGTTTCTCATTACTTTCAATGTATCAAGAACATTGACTCTAAGTTTTAAAGATGTAATTTATTTTTACAAATGCAGACCATGGACAAATGTCTAACGTTTGTTAAAATTCTGTCGATAAAAACCGGCTGCTTATTTTTTAGTAAGTAGTAAGAGATAAGAGTGAAGTAATAAGTCTGCATTACAGCTACTTATTTAAACGTTACAAGGAATATTGTACTTCAATGGATATTCAACATGAAATTAAAATAAATTTTATGTTAGCACATTTTCCTATACAGTTAAAGAGAACTAGTATACTTTTGAAAAGCAAGGCAAATGCATCACCTTACACTTCTTGTACCACTTGTATCTCGAAAATATGTTGGGGGAAAAAGGGTAGTATTTTAGTGGTCTTGTGTTGTGCCTTGGATACAAGTTCTGCGGCTGAGGCCATTGTCAGTTAAGGTTGCTAGAATGCCCATCCACCACACATAACTTTTAAAAATTTCATCACTCAGACTCTTATACTAGACAGCAACTTAACTTGACACTGAACATCACTACGGGCAGAGCCAATAAGAGCTCACAAGCAGTCAGCAATCTCCTCTAATTCGCCAAGTAGGCTGTGACGTTTTATCTAGCTCGTTTTTCATAGGCTAACGTCACGATGTTGCTGTCAAGAAACGTTGCAGTGTAGTGTAAATGGCCCAGCCGCTTGTTTACAACATGGCTGACATGGTTTCTTGTAAGTCCTAGTTGTATCCTTGTCAGTAATACTACAAAACTTCTATAATTTTTCTTTAAAGCAGTGAACAATTGGAAAAGTTTATACATTTTTTAAAAATAAAACACAAATGTTGCTTAAATTATTTTTGAGTAACTTAAAGGTAATTGCTTTTCCCTCTTCTTTTAATTCCCATTTTCGGAATACTTATAGTTATTAATGGTAGGGAGAGGGTTAGGGACTCAAATTTTTTGAAAGAGGTTTCTTAAAAAAGAGGGAAAGGATAAAACTGATTTTTTTAAATCCTTTCTGAAAGTAAGAAGAATACTCACTTTTCCATCAACTTGTTGGCTGTACCCAGTCTTCAAGCCCTCAACTTGTATTCGGACATCTGCTAAGTGATGTAAATAACTCACAAGGAGTGAATTTTCTTCGTCACGAGCATCACACATGGCGCCGATCAAAAAAGTACATTTTGGAGTCACATTTTTAACACACATAGAATAGCAACACTGAATAAAAGGTTGAAGAGATCTCATATTCAATCCAGTATTCATTAACATGCTGATTTCATCAATGACTACAATGCAATTTGATTCCTCTTTGTGACATAACTCTTCGAATGCCCCCTTAATGGAAATGTACAAACATTTCAATGAATTGGCATCATTCTTCTCATGAGATATTTTTTTGAAGATGCTGCTTTCCTCTTTTTCAGTAGAACACAATATTTTTTCAGCCACTGAAAAAACATCAATCACTTTGATTTTACCTTTGTCACGTAAGGAACGCGTATTCAAACCAGATTTTAGAAGTAAATGATTGTAATGACTGTTTGATTGTGCGACGTTCACTAGAATTACAGAGAAGTTCTTTTTCGAGTAAAATGATATAACATCACTGAGAACAAAGTTCAGATCGCTCAGAGTGTCTTTAGTAACAAGAAATAAATTCTTTTTCGAGAATGACTCTTCCAATCTCAGTGTAGTTATCACGTCACAATGCATGTTAAAATACCTATGCTTCAAATTAAATATCCAATGAAATAAGCAGCCAGTTTATACTATAAACAGATTTTTTTTGTTTTGAACGAGAAAAAACACTTTGTAAAACTTATTACCTTGTGATATTCGTAAATTTATTTCCACAAACGTTTATAACTTTCAACTATGGTGCCAATGTTTATTTTGGATACCATAGAAACATGTGGACCTGGTTGTATGTTGCCAAAGAATTTAGAGAATAAGATGAACATAAAATCAAGAGAGTTTTCTTTGACTGTTAATTTGCGAAAACTAAATACTGTATCACTGATTTATATCTGCATAATGTAGTTTTGAAAAAATTGATTTCATTCTTGGTCATTGCAACTAATTTGAAGTTGTGTAATTATCAGCGTTTTTTCTCCAGATTAGTTTTCCTCCAAATTCCAGTTGCAACAGTGACAGATAATAATAACGGTAACCACGAGGATGGGGAAAATTTGTAATCAAAATGAAGCGAAGTGACTACGCTGCCGACCAGCCGGTTTAGTTGAAAAAAATTCTTCGCAACCGTCCTATGCTTACCCCCTCCTTATCCACCCCCCTTTTTTCCCGCGCATTCGGAATGTTTACGGCCGGCCGTATGTAGCGTGGTGTGGTATCCGGTCAGGTATGTTCTTTTGTTTAACCACTTTAATTGTTTAATATTTTTTGCATAATGTCTCTTATGATTTCAGAAACGCAGTGGTTAAAGAACCGACCGCCGGGCCCGCATCCCGGATTCGACCCATACATTTGCGCCTGCGCAGATGCTACCCGTTCAAGGGACGGATCGCAACAACTCAACGGTAGGATCTCGATTCTCCTCATTCGGCTGACCATTCATCTTGTGGTAGCTTCTCGTGGGGAAATGGTGAACGCATCGATCATGAAAATACCGGAAAACAATCACCCCTACTCATGTTAATACATTTTTTTCTTTTTCTACCACTAACCCAAGGGGCAATTGTGTTTGGGTCTTAATTCCTCAATTCTGGCATATTTTCGTGTGTTAAAACCGGAAATCCAATATTTTTCGCTATGCTGTTATCTTCCTACATACGAAATTTTTTTTCCCTTAATCCAGATTTTCGACAATTATGTCAATAATTATTTATGATTTACATCATCTAGGCATGTTAAAATGACATTCAAAAATTGTTTTGAGTTAATACATTGCTTTATTTGCTGTGTTTATACTTTTGATGCCTTCATTTTAAATGATGCAAATCTCTTTGCATCAGGTCAGAATCGAATTTTTCTGATTCTTGATGTTTGTTTTGGCTTTGATTAAGAGTAAAAAAGTATAAATATGTATTTATATCTTAAAAATTGAAAATTTTAAAATTGTTCACGC
>JAXGGA010016022.1:0-15000 GCA_038373865.1 Uloborus plumipes
TAAAATTTGTTTTATTTGTTTTTATGCCTTTCAATTTCGACTAGTTAGTTCGCCAATTACGTAGTTTTTTACCAGATTCAAAAATCTCCTATTTGATTTAAAATTGCTTTGTTTATCAGAAATGGGGATACTTTTGTGAAATTGAAATTTGGATCGCTGCGTTTTATCAAAAAAAATTTTGCTGAGCTCGAACGTGCATTTTGATGCTCCCCACTGGGGGAGAAAGGTTTTTTTTTGTGTTATCCATGAATGAACCGGAGAACTGGGGGGAAAAGTGGGGTCGAGCCCCTGCGTAGCCCCCCTACACAGGGGTAAGGCTGCATACGACAGGGTTCGCCAGCTAGCCCTGAAGCCTCCCGTATGAGATACCGCTTGGCCCCGGTACCACTCAGCCATCGGCACGGTCGCCACACCTTGGCTTGGGCTTGTTCCGAAATTTGGTAAGTGTGATGAGGGAAGGAGGGAGAAAAAAATCCCTACCCGCCGAACTTCGGTTTGAGCAACTGGGGTCACTACTCCGCCAAGAGCTCGCCCCGAACACACCACACCGCAAGCCCCCCCCACCACGACAAGGTAAACGGACAACGGAGGGGATAGTAGTGTTCTTTTGAAATGTATCGAAATCATGGAGTAAAGGAATATTAACTTCACTCCACGGTGCTATAAGTTCTATTGTACTATATACATTAAAATCTAATGTTTGAAGGTCGGCAAACGCCTGTCGCATGCGAATCCCAAATAAATGAATGTTCTCTCCAAGAGTTAAATATATAAATGGTTCCAAAAACGTCATTACTCTGTTCTAAATGTTACTACATTTTTAAGTTTTCGAGTTTTAATGCTTAATTGCATCACAAAGCTTTAAATCATACAGTGGAGCAACGACATAGATTGTATTTCAACTTTCGACCCCTACAGTAGTTTGAAGGTACATGATATAGTTTTTTTTTTTTTTTGGAAAAGTGATATGTGAACAGAATTTATTGAGGTGCTTCATATTTATAAATCTAAAAGTATCCGAGTTTCAAAACCATAGTAATACAATAGTTTCATTTATTAAATTTTTTCTGTACTGCTTATTTTTTTGGTGGAAATGTTTAAACATTTTCATGGACAAGTTATAAATACTGGTTATTTATTGCAGAAAATCAATGTTGGATATGCTGGAGAAGTGTTAGTAATGGCATTTAATAACACAGGAGAACCAGGATATTCCCTTTATATACCATCTGAGGTAAAGTATTTTTTTTTTACTTATACATTGTAAAGTAACAATTACTTTCATTTTATTTCTACCATTCCGTAAAGCAGGGGTTCCCAACCTGTGGCAACCCCAGCATTTCCTATGGGGATCATCATCCCTAGAGTTAAAAAAATATTATTACAAGTTTTAAAACTAATCTTTTTCGGCGTAAAATAGAAACATTTTGGAGCAGCAACATCAACACTTGAATGAAGTGGTGAATCCAGCAAAAAGACTATGGAGCTGCGCAAACGCCCTTTGATCCTTGATCCCCCCCCCCGCCCAGTAAAGCCTCTCTAAGCGATTACCCCTTCGTTCTGCAAAATTTCGACAGCTCAGAGAGGGTGGCCACTTTAAAGGGTTTTCATTAGAATTATGAGAATTTCTATAATACCTAATGAACTCAAAACAAACACATTTTTTATTTATTTAAAATGAAATTTGATACTTTTCTAAAATGAAGTAATTTGTTTGATGTTTTATTGCATTGACCTTTCGTGACCTTCAATGAGGCGCCCCTGCTCTCAGTTTTAACTAATTATCAAACAACTCAAACCTCTGTTTCACGCTGAAAGGATTCCAAATAATCGTTCGGATTTGAGAATCCTTCGAATATCGTCTGTAATAACTCTCTCTCTCCTATTTACTAATCTCCTATTGGCACAGAAGTTTCATTGAGCTGCTTTGATTTATAAAAACTCTTTGACTTTGCTGCAATTGAGATCACTGACCAACAAACGAACAAACATGAATGACATTTTTACTTCAAAATTACCTCCGTCCATTAACAGACAAAAAGACCTTGAAGTTGATCTTGAGCCAAAAGGCTTAAGATTAGGGGTAAGAGCCCTGCTCCACATTGACGTAAAGCAGAAAAATAAAGCAGAAACGTAAAATGGATTACACAGTGTTCCTATGAAAAGCACCCGGATTTTCGGTTTCTGCCTTCGGTTTCGGTCGCGTTTTACGCTGATGTGGAGCAGGGCCCTAAATTTTTTTTTTTTTTTTTTTTGGAAAAACTGAAATGATGAACTCACTTGGCGGCCGCTCAGAGGGGTTGGGTGGCCGCGGCTAGGGTGAATTTTAACATCACGTTTATGGACTGTTAAAGAAAAATTGGTCATTAAGAGGAGTGGTTGCTCAAAGACGTTTTATTGTACTTAAAATATTTTTATAAAAGTAAATGAATTGCTGTGAAGTAATTGCAACAAGAGTGATTTTCTTCATATTCTTTAAATTTTCAGTATGCTTTACATGTTTATAACAATTTACTTACTGCTGGGAGAGATTATGGCATCAGAAATGTTGGATATTATGCTCTACGCTTCCTGAGAATTGAGAAATTTATACCTTTCTGGGCTGAAGAATTGGATAGCCATACTACTCCCTTTGAAGTTGGGCGAGGCTTTAAAGTAAAAATGCAGGTAAGTTTTCTTATTTAAGTGATGTCGTTGTCTTAAGAAATATTTTTGTGACTATATTACAGGTTTTTATAATTCTAAATACTTTTAATAGAATTTGTTAAACTAAGATTGAAATATCTGCTGTTTAATCTATTTATTCTAATTATTCATGTTCTCAAATAACTATTGGAAAAAATGTAATTCTTAAAAAATAAATAGAATAGTGTTAAGAAATATAAACGTTTACCTTTGTATTAATGTTCATATAATCCATGTTATTAAAAAAAGCAAAATTATTGCATACACATGTTGTAAGATTGGAAGAAATGAGTTCTGAAGGGGTAAAATAGTTATAAAATCGATGTTTTTTGACTTTGGTTGTTGAGAAATATAAGAATTTCTTCAAAATTGAAACTTTTCAATTTTTTTATTTTACATTTCATTATTGTAAAACACATTACATTAAGTGTTATGATGAAAAAACTGATTTTAATAATTTTGTATATATTTTTTATATTATGTATTAATGACCACTTTAACCCATGGGGTGGGGTAAAGTGGTATTCACTCTATGCAACACTAGGACACCATGTGCTATTATAACAACCTGACTTCTGCAGTACTATAGACTGAGCAGCAAATTTGCCTGTAACATATGGTCATTAGTTTTTAACAGCCTATATTTTTCTGTAATGAAATAAACTGTTTTATCCTTTTTAACAGAAAGACTATTTCCTCGGCAAGCTTGCTCTCCAGAAGCAACTGGAACAAGGCCTGAGAAGACGTCTCATTCATTTCCAACTAGAAAATCACAATCCTGAGACTGATATCTGGACTTGGGGTCGTGAGCCTATTTATCGCAATGGTCATTATGTAGGCAAAACAACATCATCAGGATTTGGATTCACTTTGAATTGTGTTGTTTGTTTAGGTTTTGTGCACAACTATGATCAGAAAACTGGAGAACCACTCGTTGTCACTTCAGATTACATTACTAATGATGCTAATTTTGAAATTGATATTGCTGGGAAACGTTATCCTGCCAAGGCAAGTTTGCATGCTCCTCAGATACCCATTGTCAGTATGAATGGCACCAGCAACAGGTATACTCCTAAAGCTAGAATGGCAACAACATCTCCACAATCTCCTGTAAAGACTTGATTTCATTTTATCTTGTAAATATTGTTTGTTTAAATTATTGTTAAGTTTAGTTTTGAATAAATTTATGAAAATGAAATGTATATGTGTTTAAGTTTGTGTTATGGTTAAATTAGATTTTCTTAGAGCTGCTATATACTGGGTGTTTCAAAAATAACAATCATTTCCGTGAAAACATTAATGTATCTATTGCGTTTTGTGTGTGTTTGAAATGCTCTCTTTAGAAGAAAGACTTGGCATAGTTCTCTGGAAGTAGGGCGGTAAAAACATATGAAGAGGTGCATCATGTATAACCAGTGAAAATAAGAAAAACATAAACCAGCCCAAGCCAATATCAGGCTACTCAAGAACAAATTCAGACAGAACAGTTGTTAGACGTTGTTAATTTTCTTAGATGTTATTCATGGCTCAAACTACAGGTTCGTCTGAATTCGTTCACAAGTAGCCTGATTGTAACTCTTGTTGTTGGCTGTTCTCTGTTTTTGATGGCACAGCTGAAGCACCTCTCCGTATGTTTCACCACCCAATTTCCAGGAAACGACAGAGCATTTTTTAACATAGGAACTAGGCGACACTAATGTCGCCTAGTGAAGAAAATGTGTCGCCTAGAAAATGCAAAATAGAGTCACTGGGCGACATTATAAAATCCAATTTGAAAAATCCTTTTTGCAAAAAACTACAAGACAAGAGTAACACATGTACATTCCTTTAACTTATCCAGCCAGAAAAGAAAAATAAGTTTCATTTTTGTTACATCTTTTTAGATTGAATATAATTTTACAAATATTGGGTAAAATTTTCTATTTTTTTTTTTTTTTTGAAATATTATTTATAATACTAGCTGCCAGGGCAGCTAGATTAGCTTCCTGCGGCATGTTGATGCATAACGTCCTCCCTCTCTAATTTTTACCTCATTCTGAAGTTATATTATTTGATAGAATTTAATGTTCATTCGATTTCAAGACATACCACACACGTGGCCCGGCGTTGCACGGGCACTTCGTGCCTTTAAAGTAGTGAGGAAATTTTCAAGAAACTACTCCCCGCCAAGGCGGCTCGCTAACAGGCGCTTCACGCCTTTACTTTTTTCCTACATAAAAAATCATTCGAATTATTGAGATGCTACGGGCCTTCAAGATGGTGAGGAGAGTTTCAGTAAGTTCAGCTCGCTCAAAGAAAAAAAGCAGACATAGACACTCAGTTTTTAATACAAGTAGATGGCTTTTCAACAAATGAATGTTTCAAAATATTACAAGTAGCTAGCGATAAAAATTCTACGTAAGTGGCCCGCTTATGAGTTTCGTGTTTGATTTAGTTAAGCCTTCATTCAAAATTCTCATTATCATTGTTATTACTGTTTCATAGCAACGACGGTTTGCAAGAATGGATTTCATATTTAATCATTTATTAGGCTTAATCGCTTTAAACTTGACTACTTATTAATTGATATCTTCGCTAATTAAAATCGTATAATTATATCAATTGAAACTAATGAAGCCTGAAAAATTACCTATCTATCGGTACCTGGTTCGACTTTCAGGTCATTGGCGTTCAGGAGAAAGAAGCGTGACATAGAAAGAAAGATAGAAAGAAAGATAGTTAGAAAGATACTCAGTTTTTAATATAAGTAGATAACCACAGCATTTCCCAGTCAATAAAGGCCAAAAATCACCGAATGTATGAAAAAATTAAAGACCAAACCAAATTTTTTTGTCTTTAGGTAGCACCTTAGGAGGGGAGTATTTTCTCAAAAGTCCCCACCTCTCATCCTTGAGCTTCGCCTCCCAACCCCCCTTAAGTGAAAAATTGTAGATTTTTAAACAAAAGCTTTTATCTTCGCTAAATGACATAATTGCTCGAATTACAACAAAAAAAAGTATT
The DNA here is from genome assembly GCA_038373865.1 of Uloborus plumipes. Taxonomy (NCBI): domain Eukaryota; kingdom Metazoa; phylum Arthropoda; class Arachnida; order Araneae; family Uloboridae; genus Uloborus; species Uloborus plumipes. The sequence continues at coordinate 5,686 of JAXGGA010016022.1, forward strand.
CAATTTCTGAAAAATTCAACAGTAATTTTTCAATTATCATGTTATAAGGATTGAAAATATGTCAAGTTTAGAAGATTGGAGTAAGATTTAGCGATGATATAAGCGTTTGTTTAAAAAGCTATAATTTTTTATTTAAGGGGCTGGGTGGAGAAGAGCAAGAGAGAGGGGCAGAGACTATTGGGAAAATACTCCTTTCTTAAGGTATACTAACAGCTGACAAAAATTTAGCTTGTCCCTAATTTGTTCCGACATATACCCTTTATTGATTGGTGTATTAAACAATTATCAAAAAATACACTGGCAATAAGGCAACACTTGCTTTTAAGCCTTCAGCATTTCTAAGGAGCAATCGGTGATATAAAAAAAATTATAAAAAAGCAGGTTATTAGAACAATCCCTTCTAATTTGTCGCCTATTCGAGAATAATTGAAAATCGGTTCATTCGATCGCTGGTATCTTTCAAAATTTTTAAGACACTCAACAAAAAGTCGTTTTTAAACTTGGAGCATTGGTATGATTCAAAAAATTTTATAGTTACTAGCTGCCAGGGCAGCTAGATTAGCTTCCTGCGGCATGTTGATGCATAAGTTTCCCCTCTCTAACTTTTACCTCATTCTGAAGTTATATTATTTGATATAATTTAATGTTCATTCGATTTCAAGACATACCACGCACGTGGCCCGCCGTTGCACGGGCACTTCGTGCCCTGAAAGCAGTGAGAAAAAATTTTAAAGAAACTACTCCTCGCCAAGGCGGCTCGCTTACAGGCGCTTCACGCCTTTACTTTTTTCCTATGTAAAAAAAAATCATTCGAATTATTGAGATGCTTCACGCCTTCAAGATGGTGAGGAAAGTTTCAGTAAGTTCAGCTCGCTCAAAGAAAAAAAGCAGACATAGATACTCAGTTTTTAATATAAGTAGATGGCTCTTCAACAAATAAATGTTTCAAAATATTACCAGTAGCTAGCGATAAAAATTCTACGTAAGTGGCCCGCTTATGAGTTTCGTGTTTGATTTAGTTAAGCCTTCATTCAAAATTCTCATTATCATTGTTATTACTGTTTCATGGCAACGACGGTTTGCAAGAATGGATTTCATATTTAATCATTTATTAGGCTTAATCGCTTTAAACTTGACTACTTATTAATTGATATCTTCGCTAATTAAAATCGTATAATTATATCAATTGAAACTAATGAAGCCTGAAAAATTACCTATCTATCGGTACCTGGTTCGACTTTCAGGTCATTGGCGTTCAGGAGAAAGAAGCGTGACATAGAAAGAAAGATAGTTAGAAAGAAAGATACCGTAAAGTCGGGTTACTTGGACCCTAGGGTGTTACTTGAGCCCATTACAGTAAAATGATAAAATCTAGGTTTGGTACTTATTAGTTGAAGACTTGCACGTAGTTCCTCGTTTCTCCGCTATGTAGAAGCACTCTGTAGTTTCTAACGCTGGTACCAAACCCAGATATTATCATTTTACTGTGGGCTCAAGTAACCCCATTGTGGGTCCAAGTAGCCCGACTTTACGGTACTCAGTTTTTAATATAAGTAGATAGATTAAAAATAAATGTTTTTTTTGTAAAATTTTATATCTATTTTGGGTTTTTCCTCCCAACCCCCCTAGACACATTTAATGACAGACAACCGCCCCGTGTCGCCCAGTGAAAAATCCTTAAAAAATGCTCTGGGAAACGATAGCTGTTTTTTCTTTTAAGGAGAGCATTTCTTTAAACATGTGAGGAAGAATTCAGTAACTTAGTATTTTTGTGGAAATGAATCGTTATTTTTGAGAAGTATATAGGGGGCTAATACAAATGGGCTGTGATGCACCATTTTTGATTTTGGTGAAATTTGGTAGGTTACATGTACCAACCTTATGTATTCCGAAACAGTTTGCTTTATTGTGGGAAAAATTATTTGCCCTGAGATAAAAATTTGATTGCTTCTTTGGATGAGTAAAAGTTGCCATTTTCGACCTCTTTTCTGGGAACTCTAGTAGAGCTAATCATAACTGTAGAAAGATCAAATATGGCTTTTTATGAAGCTAAAAGAATGAATTTTTATTTCCATAATAAGAAAAAATAATATTAAACCTAACTAAAAAATTTTCAAGATCAAACTATGCTTAAAAACCATTTTGGGCATGGAAATAATGACTAAGGACTTGGAGTAACACAGTAGCTAGGTAATTTGTTTCCCTGTTGCGCGTAGATTAAAATACAAGAAGCAAAAGAAAAAAAAGCTACTACTGGTTGTCCTTCATTATGAAAATAGCTTCAACTTGAGAAATTAAAAAGGAAAGGTGCTTTTTAACCACCTAAAATAGTCCTGTGGGACAGGGGATGAAAATTTGAAAATACTATGATAATAAACCATTACATTGCTCTTGAAACAAGACAAAAACTTCCTTGTTATTTCAAGGCATAGAGGAGAAATGGGACATTACAGGGTAACTTACGTTACATTTGAAGCAACTCCTTTGTATTTGTTATTATTGTGCTAACGAATATTTTTATACAAACCTTGTATAAAATCGATCTATGAAAATGAGTCAAAAGCAAAATTAAGGTACAAAAATCTTCAATGCATTTAAGTTTTACAAAATTTAGCAGTCAAAAATGTGGCAGCACATTACATACAACAATAAGCACAATACACAAAAAACAAACTGCATAACTTGACAGTTGGTTCTAAGGCAAATTTAAATTAAAGTGTAGTATAATTAAAAAATGTGCTCTATTACAGTTGTTTCTTTATTGTTTGTTTGAAGTATATATATATTTATATATAATGCTTAGAAATTTATTTTCATAAATCTAAAAATTAATTTAAAAAATTGAAAATTGTGGGAATATTTAACAGGGTAACTTACGTCACAGTAACTTACGTGACAAATTTTACTTACAGGCGTATCTTTATTACAAAAAATAATGAATGAAAATTATAGTTCAGTTTCGATCAAAATATTAAAAATTAACAAGTTATTTTCACCGAAATTGAGTGCAAAACTCAATGACTAATATAATTAATCAAAACAATTACATAAGTTCTTTTTTTTTTTAATGCGTGCTGTCCGCTGTTATTAACAAGTTTAGGTGGTTCAACTTTTCAAATCATGTTTTCTTTCTTATAAATTTCATTTCCCCTTTTCTAATTGGTTCCAACAGTAGCTATTACTTTAACTTTAAACTTGTTTCTATCAACAATCGTCACAACTCCAGGATACAATGTATTTTCATACTTCACCACATACCAGTCACCAGCTTTTATCTCTGTGTTTTCTTCTTGTTTCTTAAAATACTTAGTTTCACTACACCCCACAGTTTATCCATTTCTTGTTTTTAAAAGATGTACCAACTTCAGAAAATATTTTTGATAAATTTTACTTTTCTAACATATTTCAATTTCATCAGGATTGTCCTGTATGACTTATTTACTTATTTTTATTTATTTATTTATTTATTTTTTGCGTTAATACGACATTCTACACACACCATTTTACTGATAAATTTGTCCTATCCAAAAGACTTCTCTCATACCCCTTCTACAGCGCATCTTTTCTGCAGAGGTCAGTGGCATTTTTAATGCAGAATAAAATACACTTAGTCACAAAAGTAAGTATGCAGAGTGCTTGTGATGATGTAATGTGAAAAAAAAAAGACCTACACTATTAGAGTTTTCAAATTAACGATTCATTTCGATTACAGCAACATTGAGCTGCATTACAGAATAAAAATTATTTAAAAAATACAAATATTTAATTAGCAAGATGAGCTTACCTTAAAATAGGATGTAATTTACATCACAAAAGTAAGTATGCAAACAAAAAAAAAAAAAAGACATTAATACTGCAAATTTTACAATTTTTCAAAAGAATTGGTAATTTGCTGAATAGCCTATCACTTTATAACAGCTAACAATCTAGATGACGCTGATTTTACTAAATTTTGAGTGACAGAAGATGGTATTTTCTGCCCTTCCCCCAAAGTCCTTTCTTTTCTTCGACTTAGGGAAACAAAATGGTACAAAATAGTTACGTGACTAATTTGTTAAGTGAACTGAATATGTGTTACCATCTTTTGACTTCAATAAATACCTTTTTTAGCTAAAATAATCTTAGGGTAACGGACTTGACAAGAACTTCCGGACAAAATATATTCATACATTTCTTATTGAAATAAAATTACTATTGTCAATATTTATCATGAATACCATATGCTAATAGTCAATATATAAAAATAATATGTCGCATTTACTTTTTTTGACCATTAAGTATAGGAAAAAAATAGTTGAACTAGCGAAAATTGGAAATGGACAAGCGTTTTTGCCTTGATTCTCATTTTTAAAGACTTATATAAAAATAAATAAATAAATTTCAATAATTTGTTGAGTGATAGAATTTTTTTGGGGGTATTTCTTGCAGAAAATAATTATTCGCATTGAATTTAAAATATAAGTTATGCTTCAAATCGTCTTTTTAACCTCCGGACAGCAAATGTAAGCAAATTTTGAAAATGACCCATTCTCTTTTTGCAATTCAGTTTGCTAACAAATGGTTTTCTGGTGTTCTTAGGAAATTTAGGAGTAGGAAATTTAGTTATAATAGGACGGAATAATGAATCAATATAGCTATTACTACTTTAAAGAATAATCTAAGCTAAAGTGCTTCTAAATTGGGACTCGATACATCCTTCACTTTCCAACAAGATAATGATCCCAAACATACTGCTCGGTCTGTTCTGGAATGGCTGCTATATAACGTGCGAAAACAGTTAAAAACCTCACCGCAGTCACCTGATCTTAATCCCATTGAACACTTGTGGGATTATCTCGATCGCCAAATTCGAAAACAAGAGATCAAAACTAAGAATGATCTAAAAGAAAGGACTTTGGGGGAAGGGCAGAAAATACCATCTTCTGTCACTCAAAATTTAGTAAAATCAGCGTCATCTAGATTGTTAGCTGTTATAAAGGCCATAGGCTATTCAGCAAATTACCAATTCTTTTGAAAAATTGTAAAATTTGCAATATTAATGTCTTTGTTTTTGTTTGCATACTTACTTTTGTGATGTAAATTATGACCTTTTTTTAAGTTAAGCTCATCTTGCTAACTAAATATTTGTATTTTTTAAATATTTTTCATTCTGTAAATAAGCTCAATGTTGCTGTAATCGAAATAAATCGTTGATTTGAAAACTGTAATATTGTAAGTCTGTTTTTTTTCTTATTACATCATCACAAACACTCTGCATACTTACTTTTGTGACTAAGTGTATATGTGCGATTCTCTGTAAACTCGTAATTTTTCACACGAAATCTGTCGGGGCATGGTTTTTTGAAATGTTTGAATAAGTATAATACTATTGCTCGGAAAATGAATCTATTACTTTAGTTTGAAAGAGGGTCAATTGAAGCTTGTGTTTTTCTGATAAATTGTGATATGGGGTAAGTCCCCCGCCTGGTATAACTAGTCAGGGGACTGTGCCAGGTGACTGTTTTTGCTCTTTGTTGCGTAATATCTGCAAAACTATTCGAACATAATTAGTTACGAGACTACCTATAAATTTAGGCACAAATCGTGGACATAATAACTAATATGTTTTATAATTAAATTAATTGACATTAATAAAATCACTTCCCAGAAGACTGTTTTCCCAACGACCCTAATGCATACTTTCATCTCAAATGTGGTTCTCAAACTAAACAAAGTATCGTTTCAACACCGTTCTCACCAATTTCAGCAAATTCACGCTGATTGCTTTAACTTCATGTCAAAAAACATTTGCAAGAGTAACAGATTTTTTCTATTGGAGCTTTGGTTGGTTGGTTTGTTTGGATTTTTTGGCGCAAGAGCCTTATTAGGCTATACTGCGCCAAGCAATAGTTTTATTTAAAAGATGAACAGATGTTAGCGAAGATCATATCAAATACAATGGACATAAAACTTTTAAAATTTTAAAAACAGTTCAGTGCAAGACACATACAAAGCTTAAAATTTCAAATGTTCAGACGAAAGCAAGAATTGTCGAGCGACAGATTAAAAACAGAAATGCATAACAAACAATATAACATATAAAACCAGAAACATTTAAACGAAACAAAGACGAAACCAACAAGATAACAGAGATAAAAACACTATATTAGAGTAAAAAAACCAACGTCATGTAAAAAGGGAAACAAATTAGGATGGGTTGTATCCCCAAGTAATTCCGTCAAAGACGGATAAAAATTATTAAAATATTTAAAACGAATATGTTTAAAATTTGGGCAGTTACATAAAATATGTAACACTGTCTGATTAACATTGCATGTGTTGCATAGTGGGGCTGGTTCATGACAAAGGAGGTATTTATGTGTGAATCTGGTATGGCCGATGCGAAGACGGGCTACTATTACTTGTTCCTTTCGCTTATTATTAAATGATTTAAAACCTTTTGTCGAGGGCTGGATGGCATGCAATTTATTTTGTGTTTCAGCGTCCCATTCATTCTGCCAATGTTTGTTAAGACTGTCTATAATACAGTTCTTGATGTCTTCAAAAGGAACAAGGTCTTCAGCATGGGCACTTGCAGCCTTGGCAGCTGTGTCGGCTGCATCATTCCCAGCAATGCCTACATGACCAGGGATCCAACAAAATATTATTTTAAAATGTTTCTCTTTTAGACTGTGATATAGTTTGAAACATTGAAGAACTAAAGGATGGCTATTGCTGCTGCAGTTTATGATGGCATCTATTGAACTTTTTGAGTCACTGTATATTATCCAGTTTTTACTGTATGATTGGGTTATTGTTTGTAACGACGTGACTATAGCTTTAATTTCTGAAGTGAAGACTGAGCATGCAGTGTTTAGTTGTTGTGAAATGATTTGTCCATTAATTATTGCGGCAGAGCCAACGTGATCGTTAGACTTTGATCCGTCTGTGAAAATTTCATTATACTGAGAATACTTTTCTTTTACATTATAGTAGAGTTGTTGAAAAACTGAATCGGCTGTGGTGTCTTTTTTAAATTTATCAAACTCATGGAGAACAGAAATATTACATTCGCTCCATGGTTCAATAAGTTCTGGAGTATTGTATGTATCAAAATCCGGAATATGCATTAAATTAAGCGCCTGTCTCATTCGGATTCCAAACGTTGGGATAACCGAAGGACGACGTAGAAATAAATCGGTATTTGATGGGTGAAAAATATATAAGTGCAAGGGATGGCTTGTGTTCTGCTTGATTTTGAAATAAAAATTAAGAGAAAGTTTCAGTCTTCTATTGCTAAGTGCAGGTTCGTGTGCTAATATATATAGACTATTAACAGGTGAGGTTCGAAAGGCACCTGTGCAAATGCGCAACGCCTGGTTATGTATAGGATCCAGAGATTTAAGATAGCTTTTTGCTGCAGAGCCATAAACTTGGCAACCGTAATCAAGTTTTGAGCGTATTAGAGCCCTGTAAATACGTAACATGGACTCTGTATGGGCACCCCAAGAAGTGTTAGCTAAGACCCTGAGAATGTTTAATTTTAATGTGCATTTCTTTTTTAAATCCTGTATATGCTGCAAAAATTTGAATCTATTATCAAGAGTCAGACCAAGGAACTTTCCTTGATCTTGAACAGATATCGGTTGGCTATTGAGCAGTAAGTTTGGGTCAAGATGAAGCCCTCTCTTACGGCAGAAATGTATGCAAAAGGTTTTTTGAGCGGAGAAAGAAAAGCCGTTTTCCTCCGCCCATTGAGAGATTTTATTAATAGCTATTTGTAGCTGTCTTTCAATGATACTCATGTTCGTCGACGAGAAAGAGATTTGAAAATCATCTACAAACATAGTACCTTTGACAGCGGGGGGCAGTTGTTCGATTAAGCAATTGATTGCAATTACGAAAAGAGTTACGCTCAACACACTTCCCTGGGGTACACCTTCTTCTTGGATGAAGGTATCAGACAGAATAGACTTGACGCGTACACGAAAGGTTCGGTATTTGAGAAAATTGGAGATAAATATAGGTAGGCTACCTCGCAACCCATACTCGTGAAGATTTTTGAGGATCCCATATCTCCAAGTACGGTCATATGCCTTTTCAATGTCAAAAAATACGCTCACAAGATGTTTACGTTTAAGAAATGCTTCTGGGCAATTTTCACCATATGCTTACATTTCAAAATTTTTAAGTCATTTTTTTAACTTGCTGTTTTCTTTTAGAATCATTAACAGATGTTTAGTCACATACTTCAGGTGTGTGAAAAAGTAATTGGTTGTACACTTTAATGAATAATTAAGTATTCAAATGCTGTAGTAAAACTTTAAGTTGCAAGGAAAATTGTCGTCCGTTACCATACAAAATACCAATATAAATTCTCACCTTTGAACTGTCATAGCGCCTAGAACCAATTTAATATGAAACTACTTGCTTCCTTGAAGCTTAAACCGATGTTCGTGATTGTTAAAATATTGATTAAAAACTGTATGGTAACGGATTTGACAGTAACGGACTTGACAATTTCAACCAAAATGTCAAATTATGGCTAGGTTGTCGAATTTAAAAATTGAACAACAATATGCATTTTCTTAGAGTTGTATAATAAACAATATTTAGGGGTAAAAGTTGAGAAAAAGTAAAAATTAATACTAAAATCTTTGGTAACGAACTTGACAAAGAATAAAAATACGCACCTGGAAGGAATTTTGTGCGAAACGCCACAGCAATACTTCTGGACTCAGGGAAACAAAATGGTACAAAATAGTTACGTCACTAATTTGTTAAGTTAACTGAATACGTGTTACCATCTTTTGACTTCAATAAATACCTTTTTTAGCTAAAATAATCTTAGGGTAACGGACTTGACAAGAACTTCCGGACAAAATATATTCATACATTTCTTATTGAAATAAAATTACAATTGTCAATATTTATTATGAATACCATATACTAATAGTCAATATATAAAAATAATATGTTGCATTTACTTTTTTTGACCATTAAGTATAGGAAAAAAATAGTTGAACTTGCGAAAATTGGAAATGGACAAGCGTTTTTGCCTTGATTCTCATTTTTAAAGACTTATATAAAAATAAATAAATAAATTTCAATAATGTTTTGAGTGATAGAATTTTTTTGGGGATATTTCTTGCAGAAAATAATTGTTCGCATTGAATTTAAAACATCAGTTATGCTTCAAAATCGTCTTTTTAACCTCCGGACAGCAAATGTAAGCAAATTTTGAAAATGACCCTTCTCTGATCGATGTTTCAAGAAGCAGCAAATTGTCTACAGTGCTCCTGCCGCGCCTGAATCCACTTTGGAATGAGGATAGTA
>JAXGGA010016022.1:20000-27641 GCA_038373865.1 Uloborus plumipes
TAAGTGTTTTCACCGTTATTAAGAACACAAAGATCATTGTCACTAATAAAATTTTCTATAATCAAACCTCTACTGTTGGAGTCTGGACTCCCCCAGAGAGGGTTGTGGCCATTGAAATCCCCCAAGATGATATAAGGGGGTACAAGTTGATCTATCAATGTCTGCAATTCCACACTTCTCAAATCATAAGAAGGTGGAATATACACAGAACAGACTGTGACCAGCGAGCGAAGGTGTACACGCGCAGCTACTGCCTGAAGGGATGTGTTGATATCGAGCTGGCTAGATGCGTAATCATTAGAGATTAGCATCGCCACTCCACCACAACGACGGTCTCCTGTCAAGCAGTCCGTGCGGTATATTTCAAAACCATTCAGTCTCGGTTGATCAGAAGGTGACAAGAATGTCTCTTGCAGACAGAAAATGGCCGGTTGATGATATTCAACAAGATCTTTGACGTCCGTGACATTACGCGAGTAACTCTGACAATTCCAAGAAAGGATGCTCAGGGCCATGAATGAAAAGGAAAAGAAAAACGGCCAAAAGAAAGAGAGGCAGCTCATGAAGCGGGGACGTCCGTCCATCCCTCATCTTCCGATGACGGAAGCTCTTTAAATTCTACATCATCAGTTTCCTCGTGAGGGGGAATAACTTCCTTACGAGTAGATTTTGTCAATACTGTTTGCTTGCTATTTAGCAAAAAGTCTTCTTTTTTAAAATTATGATATTTAGGGGGCCTCTGTTTAGAGGAAACCCCAATTTTTGCACGCGCTTGTATCATTTTTTTTCGTTCAGCACACTTTTTAACATTTTGTGTGGTTTGTACATTTGCAAAGAGAAATTCAGCAGGTTTTGAATTTACTATTTGTATTTCTTTCTTTTCATTTGGTATTTTTGTAGAAGATTTTTACGCTGTTGGATTGTTTATTTTGAGATTTGGGTTTATTATTTTGGTCAGAATTCGTTTGAGTTACTGCCTCTGTTTGTGTACTGGAAGATTTCATTCCTTTTTTAACCGCAGCGGCATAGGATAATCCTGTTGATGGGGTGCGAGATTCAACAATTTTTCTTGCATCTGGATATGATATTTTCTGTGTTGTTTTAATTACTTGAATTTCCTTCTCAATGAGCCATTTAGAGCATGTTCTGGAATAAGAGGGATGGTTTCCCTTGCAGTTAACGCATTTAAATTCCTTCATACATTCATTGCTATCGTGGCCGGGCTCAGCACATCTGGCACAGGTAGCTGTACCACGGCATGATAGCTTGGAATGACCGAAACGCTGGCATTTAAAGCAACGTAGAGGATTTGGTATGTATGGTCGAACTGAACAAGAGAGATAACCAGCTTTGACACGTGAAGGGAGGACTGGCGTACTAAACGTGAGAATGATATGTTTAGTGTTTACCGATTCGCCATTTCGTCTGAGTGTTATCCTTTTCACTCCGATCACATGCTGGTCTTGCATTTCCTCTAAGATCTCCTTCTCAGACGTGAAGAAGAGATCAGGCTCTGAGATGATGCCTCGGGAAAGATTTAAAGTGTTATGTTCTGTAACTGTAACGAGATAGGAGCCTATTTGCTTGATGGACATTAAGGGTATTATTTGCTTCTGATTTTTAATTTCTAGCAGGAGTTCGCCACTGCGTAACTTTTTTACTGATTCGTATTCGCCTATTTGGTGTAAAAGTGATTTATTGATGATAAACGGAGATACCGTAGTTAAATTTAAGTTCGGGTCTTTACGTTTTATAATAAAAAATTTCGCATTGCTAGATTTAACGTTCTGACGCTCCCCACTAGGGTGAGAAAGGTTGTTTATTTTGGGATCCATAAATGAACCGGAGAACTGGGGGGAAAAGACGGGGTCGAGCCCCTGCGTAGCCCCCCTACACAGGGGTAAGGCTGCATACGACAGGGTTCGCCAGCTAGCCCTGAAGCCTCCCGTAAATGATACCGCTTGGCCCCGGTACCACGCAGCCATCGGCACGGTCGCCACACCTTGGCTTGGGCTTGTTCCGAAATTTGGTAAGTGTGATGAGGGAAGGAGGGAGAAAAAATCTCCACCCGCCGAACTTCGGTTTGAGCAACTGGGGATCACTACTCCGCCAAGAGCTCGCCCCGAACACACCACACCGCAAGCCCCCCCACCACGACAAGGTAAACGGACAACGGGGGGGTTTGTTTGTTAAGGTATACTTTAAAGAATGTCAAAAAAAATATTTTTTCAGCCGATTAATCGGTCCGATATTGCCGATTATTATAATCGGCGAAGCAGCCGATTATGGCCGATTAATCGGTACTGCCGATTAATCGGTGCATCCCTACCTAATATGTTTCATAATTAAACCAATTTACACTAATAAATCACTTCCCAGAGGACTGTTTTTGCAACGACCCTGATGCATACTTTCATCACAAATGTGGCTCTGAAACTAAACAAAGTATCGTTTCAACACCGTTTTTAGCAAATTCAGCCTGACTACTTTAAACTTCATGACAAAAAACATTTGCAAGGGTAACAGATTATTTCTATTGGAGCCTCGCACTTGTGGCAGGGGACTGTTTGAAAAATCTCCGGACAGAATTTACATGACAATTTTAAGTTTTAGAAGTACGTAATTATATTTATTTCATGAGAAAAATATAGCTTCATTATTCTATTTTTAGATATTAATTGCCAAATTTATGTAGTGTTAATAGGTTTTTTGAAATACTATCTTTAACAGTTAGACTATGAGATTGTATCAGCCAGGGGACTGTGTTTTTGGTGCTTAGATAATTTCTAGAGAAAAAAAGTAAATTGTTATCACTCCAAATACAATTGGGCCACAAAGTATTAACACTTTATTATTTTTAAAATACTCAGTCCCGGACAGCCAATTACCAGTTTACAGAGAATCACCCAAATAAAGAATGGCAACAAAATCTTAGTTTCACTAATTAAGTTTTACACATTAATTTTTAATAAATTGTCCTCTTGAGCTAACTACCTTCTGGGGAAGGCTAATTTTTTTTTATCACTTTTTTTTTCGAATATTAAATTTCATTCACATTGTTAGGCCATTTACAAATATTTTACTGCTCAAAACTTGACATTAACTGGCTACTTATATTTTTGAATGGCACTAACTTCACCAAGAACCCTCTCTCATGCTGCAGCCTTCAATTTCGAAACAGATTTTGCTAAATTAAACTTAAAAAAACTGTTTTGAACTTTTGATGATACAGAAAATCACTACCAAAAAGGTGTTGCTGCTAATTACCTGCTCCAGTTTCTGATTTATTAAAAAATATTACTGAAGTATAACTATTAATAATATAGCTGCAAACCCGGTGGTGATAGCTAAAATATTTTCACATTTCTTGAAGTGTCAAAAATTTTTTGCACGGTATAAAAATCAATTTTCATACACTCGATTGTGATTTTGATTTTCTACACTAATATTGAAGTTCTCCGGAATATTTAGGAAAATAATGTGACTATTTCAAAAGGTAGTGTAGGCTATTATGAAGCTTTTGTGGTAATTTCACTGGAAAATATACTATAATTTGCTACATCAAAAACATACACTCTGTCATGAAAAAATATAAGCACCCATGAGAAATCGAGCCACAATCACGAAACACGGCAGGAACGTTGGCTGGTAAAAGATATGCAAATGATTAAAATTTCGACGCCAATGAGGCAAGGGCGAGCGCGCTACGCGCATATGAGATACGCAGGTGAGAGAGTTTAAAAGAATGATTGCTCGTGCCTTAGGGCGATTCATACGAATTTGTCGACTTGAAAAGGTGGTTTTGTGACTAGAGATGCCTTTGAGACCTAATCGGCGGCAATACGAACAGTTGTCGGACTTTGAGAGGGGGCGTATTGTAGGCCTCATAGAAGCAGGTTGGTCGAACAGGCGTATCGGCCGCCACCTCGGGCGGAGCGATATGATTGTTGCTCGGTGTAGGCGACAATGGATTACGGAAGGAAGAGTCTACCGTCGGGGAGGCTCAGGACGCTCCAGGAGCACAAATGAGCGCCAAGACCCCTTAATCAGAAGAGCGGCCATCTCCGCACCAACAACGTCGCTAGCGTCGATTCGACGTCATTTACCACCTTCCAGGTATCCTGTGGTAACAAGGGAAACCATTCGGCAACGACTGGCAGACGCGGGTTTGCGGAGCCGACGTTCATTAAGACGCTTACCACTGACCCCTCATCATAGGCAGTGTCGATTGGACTTTTGCCGAACCCGGGCAAACTGGAGTGTGACCGACTGGAGGCGTGTGATCTTCAGCGATGAATCCCGATTCAGTTTGAGTGCTGATGACCAACGCACACGCGTATGGAGGCGGAGAGGCCAGCGGTCCGATCCGGCATTTGTTATAGAACGTCACACAGCAATTCAACAAGGTGTGACAGTGTGGGGAGCGATTTGTTGGGATACACGATCACCTCTAGTCATTCTTCAAGGCACTATGACAGCTCGCAGTTACGTGGATGACATTTTAACGCCGGTTGTCTTGCCTATGCTATCCAGTTGCCTAGGTGCCATTTATCAGCAAGACAACGCTCGTCCACATACTGCACGGCTCTCCCAACAACGTCTTCAAGGATATGACGTACTCCCGTGGCCAGCCAGGTCACCAGACCTCTCGCCAATAGAGCACGTTTGGGACACACTTGGAAGGCAATTGCAACCGTCTCAAAACACTGGTGAATTAACTGCCCAGTTGCAAAGATTGTGGCATGATCTTCCACAGGGGACCATAGGTGACCTTATTGATTCGATGCCAAACCGTGTTTCGGCTTGTATTGCAGCCAGGGGTGGCTTTACCACATACTAATTTGTAACCTTTTTTCTGTCATTATTTCTCATTAAAGCAACCTTTGGTTCTGAATTTGTAATCACTTGATTATCTTTTCATACACTATACACCTGTTGAGTTTCGTGATGATAGTTCGTTTCTTTCTGGGTGCATATATTTTTTCTTGACAGAGTGTATATTTCAATTCCGCAAGTATGCTTTCTCATTTCTATATGGGTGATTCTACGCTATTTGAATTCAGACGGCCAATGGAAAAACTTCATGTAAAACTGATTTTATTAATGTTTTTTTATGCTTAAGCATTACAGATAATTACAGAATCTTTTACATGGACCACCCAATTAATTCACTAAAATTATTTTATTTTAGCATTTATAGCTGAAAATAGTCACAAATGTATACTACCCTGCCCTGTCCAAATACTAGTTTTTATACAAACACGTTCGCCGTTCAATTTTTGCTAATGTGGCATAATGTTTTTTGCCATAATCATACACCTACATTAACAGAGAAACATATTTCATCAGTAAACATTGAAAAAATATTTATTATTATTTTAAAAAAGTAGCTATATCAACAGTGTCACCCTCACCTGGCGAACTTCAAAGACTGAAATTTGGCATAAAAAATGCATAAGGATGATGATGATTGCGAATAATCAGTGTAATACTGAATGAAGTTAAAAGCAAGCTAAGAGGTTTTAAAAAAATTCGAATATTATTTCATCGGTTCTCGTTGAAAGTGCCGAAAAGCGTATTGGGCCAGTCGCTGTAGTACTTCCCCTGGTAAGTATAACTTTTCATATTTCATCGTTACATAAGTGTGCGTATGTATAATTTAATGCTTATTGTGTGCAGACATCACGGTTTACGTAAAGTTCTGGTAAGAAGAACGCGTGATATTGTTTTTATAGGTAATGTGTGATTTTGTCACTTCTCTGGCGTCACTCCCCTGGCAGTTTTGCTCCAAAAAAGGGTAAATATCCATTAAAACTGTGATATAAGCATAATTAATTTCATTTTTAATCTTAATTGCCCCTGTGAAAGCAATTTGAATGAACGTAAATAATGCGGGAAGTATTTTTATTTGGGATCTGCGGTGCGACTTGTATGCAGCATGTTGTGTTTTCAAGATTGATTTTTTTTAATTTATTACAACGCGAAAAAATTTTTCGAATACAGGTCTTGTAGAAATGAGTCCATACTGTGATTTTACACCGAAAAATAAGTGAAATAATAGTAAATCAAACCAGAATTCTGCCAATAGTGTCATTCCCCTGGTATCGATAAACCCTCCAAAAATTCAAATTTTGTCTGACCACTACAATCATAAAAATAGCGGCTACTAGCGATATAATGAGTTTGAAATTAATAAGATTATTTTTTCTTTGGGGACACAAAAAACGCATTGACCGTAGAATCACCCATATATTGTTTCACAAATAAATTCATCTGCTTCAAGGAGTATTGCAGACGTTTTTTTAGCGTCTTATCTCTTCAGAGTTATCATTATTCCAAGCAGTTTTGATATCTTTTCTGCCTGGTACGTTTCCTAAGATCATATAGGGTACAAAATTACTTGACCATTTTCTGTTTTCATTGGCAAACACTTTGATTGAACTGCCATACACGGAGAGTTAGGAGCACTTGTTTAACCAGTTTCAATTTAAAAAGAAAAAAAGGGCAGGTGCTAGTTAAAATCGGGCTCTTTTGTGTTCTCTGCTCATTTTATCATACACTGTTTTTGATTTACTAATCTTCATATTTTCCGTCATTTTAAATTTCTCTCACCTAATATGTTGCCTTTTTGCAGCAGTTAGTGCCATTTGTGTAATTTATTTAAAGCATCTTAGTGAAAAGAGAAATGTCACTGATGTTACACATTTTAAGCAAGTTTCAAATATATTAATTCAACTACTTTTAAATATTCAAGTGAAGAATATTAAAGATATCATCATAAATGAAGAGAATATGACTTGTTGTAATCTTGGGTTTAGTTTTGTTTAAGTAAAACAAACTTTTATACTATTTTGTGACTGACGTTACATGAATGTGAGGACAAATTTATAAAAATTGTTTAAAAAATAATAACAGTTTGAAGCTTCTTTGTTGGCGTAATCTCTTCATTCATAAACTAAATTTCAATAAAAGAAAAAACTGTAGACATACCAGCTAATTTCATAAGTAAAAAAACAGATGAACTCTCAATAGCTCTAATACAAGAAAATGTGTGCACAAAATGGTGTTGTCAAAACTTACCTGTAAAACTTAAAAGAAATGAGTTCATAGCCTTTTTAGCGTTATTTTATAAAAATTCATTCTTTTTACATCATATGAAATCAAAAAACTATTGGTACATGGAAATTTTTTTTCGTGTGTGATGTTTCCAGTTTCGTGGAATTGCCCATATCGTCGCTTTGGTTGGTTGTTTTATGTTTATTGCCGCAAGAGCCTTAGTAGGCTATACTGCGCCAAACTATGGTTTTATGTTAAAAATAAATATATGTCAGAACTAAAATTACCTAAAATGCAATGCACCTAAAAACTTCTTAAATTTTAAAAACATTTCGAAACAAGACACATTGAAGGTTTAAAATTTCAAATGCTTAGACGAAAACAGGAATAGTAAAGTGATTTTCACTAAATTGTTTCTTTGACGTAAGAGCCTTATAGGCTAGACTGGGCCAATAAAAATGTTAAAACCAAAATTTCTAAAAATTTTAAAAACATTTCTAAAAGAAACACATACATGAAGTTTAAAATTCTAAAACTAGAAACACATTGAACGGGACAAAGACGACACAAAAGACCAAGTAAAAG
>JAXGGA010016023.1:0-27639 GCA_038373865.1 Uloborus plumipes
AATTTCACTGTACACTTCTTCTAATGCTGAATATTGGATAGTTTAAATGTTATTTGCATTTTTTTTACTTGAGATTTTTTCTAAAGTGAAATTCATGAAAATATTTTTAATTTGTAAAGTATTTGAGGCTTTTAAAATTTCTTTCATTTCAAATAGTTTTCAAACGTATTAAATATAATATTCAATGTGAAAAGGAAAACAATTACTCATTTGGTATTTAGTAACGACTTTTTTTTAAACAATTGAAAGCATTCCTTTTCTTTTTTTTCTTAATTTCAAAATAAAAACTACTGAAAAACTAGAGATAAACTGAATAAAGATAGAACTCTCATTTTACACGATTCCCGATTTTTCAATTATGAATTCAAAACACTGTTTTTGTTTTGAAAATATTTAAGGTTACTCAGCTTGTAATTATTTTTGTTTTTATTATTATTATCATTATTCTCTAAGTAAACATTTGATAATATAGTAAAAGCTTTTGCAGCCAAAAAAAGCTCGCAAAATAAAGTTCTAGTGGTTTTCGTTTTTTAATGTAAGTGATGTAAAGATGAAACTAAATAGAAATGTATTTAAAATGTTTCTTCATTATTATTAGTCTTATATTCAATAATTAAATAATATTTTCCAAAAAACCGAAAGTAAAACAACGTTTTATTTTGAAACTCGGGTGGCATGTCATTTAAAATTAAATAAAATGAGAAAAGTTAGCACAAGAGGCGTAGTAGCCGATTAAAAGTTGAAGAAGTTCGGTATTTTGAAGTGATAAATTGCAGTTTACTATAAGGTATCACTCCAAAATTGTCAATTCAATCCAACATTTTTACTCGGACTTCAGAATTAGGATTTCTAACAAATAAAAATATTTATGGGGAAATTAATAATTTCTAATAAAAAATGGAGTGTTTTTTAATTTACGAAACAAACTTTTCTTTTCATTTCTTTTCAAGAAACGAAAACGGGGGAGAGGGGGGGGTCCCACGATATTTTTATTTATAGTAAAAAGAATTTAAAAAACGGACGTAACTAAGCTGGTGAAACCCTAAAAAAATTACAAAATTTTCATTAATTAATAATTTCGTTCTCCGTATATCTATTTATTTCGGATAATAAAACTTGTATTAGTATGTTTCTATCATTTTATTTAGTTTCAATCATCGTTTTTTAGTTTGATGATAAGCTGTAAATATAAAACTCGTATTTGTTTTGTTAGAGGTAATAATGATTACTTTTGTATTTACGCATCATAAAAAATGGAAAGATAGAAGAGGGTGGGGGGAGTTAGTGAATGTAAATTTTAAAATTTTATTTATGCCCCCCTGTCGGGGAAGCTTGCCCCCCTGTCGGGCATTTCCTAGCGCCACCTCTGCCCCTATTACTTAAGCACACCTAATTTTATAATTATACATATATAATAATTAATTGCCTTTCATAAACAAACAAGACACATTTCATATGTTCGAATTGTTTTAAATAGTTTTTAGTCAAAATATGGAGAATGCAATTAATTAAATAGTAGGGGAAGGTGTTGTTCCATGGGCCATGTTGTTACCTTGGGCCAGCATGCATTTCTCTTTTCAGACAACAGGTGGCAGGCCTAAACACATCCCACTTTTTCGATTTGACACTAGAGGGCATTGTATCTTTGTTTTATTCTTATATCTTATGTGTATGAAGAAAAAGGTTGAAAAGAAAGTTTTGCCCAGGTTTGTTTTGTTAAAAACAGCTTCTACAAACTAGCTGAAGTAAAACAGCAGGTAAGAAAGAAATTATTTATCTTTATTTCTGTAGTAATTATGTTTTGAAAACTTCACTTGCAAACTCAGTAGCCATTTTTTTTCTAAAAAACCATGTGGTTGTACTTTGGGCCACCTAACTATGCTGTGTTTTGTGTCATTAAACCGTTGTATCTTAGATTAGGCCATGCAGTTAAGCATGATTTTAAAATTAAATAAGAATATTTAATATTATATAACTAATGCTGTAATTTTTCTTTAATAATACCTGAAGCTGAAACATAGTAATAATGACTAAATAGCTAAACAAGATTTAACATTTAAATAGTACTGGCATAAGCTTAATACTGTATAATTTAACATTATAACAACACTATATTATTTTAATATCTATTACATTAATAATAATCAAAGAATAACTTTATCCATAAAATGCTATTGTGATTTATTTATTTTTTTAAGAAGAAAATTTCACATATTTTTTATCTATATTTCTAGTCATGCCAAGAAGCAAGACTGGAATCACTAGACTACAAGTTGATGCAGCTGCTCTTAAACAAGCTGTTAACGATGTTTTAGAAAATGGGACTAAAGTTAGAACAGCTGCAAAGAATTTTGGTGTTTCCAAAACCACACTAGATAAGCATTTAAAAAAGTTTAATAATTCATCTGGTCAATCAAAAACATTTGAATACATAGCTCAAAATGATGTTAAGAAAGTTTTTACAAAAGATCAAGAACATGAGATTGTAGATTATGTGAAGCAGGCAGCTAAACTCCACTATGGACTAACCAAAAAAGATGTTCTTAAATTAGCATATCAGTATCGAAAGATGAATGCTATAAATTATGCCTGAAAATTGGGAAAATAGAAATTCTGCTGGCATTATGTGGTTGAGAGGTTTACGGAAACGTCATCCATCACTAACACTCAGAAAACCTGAAGCTACAAGTCTCTCACGCGCAACAAGCTTTAATAAAGAAAATATTTCTTTATTTTTCAAAACCTTAAAGATGTGATGCTACGGTATAAGTTTACACCAGACAAAATTTATAATTTAGACAAAACAGGGAATTTCACTGTTCATGTTCCTCCTAGAATCATGTGTGAAAAAGGTGAAAAACAAGTGGGAAGCATGACATCAGGTGAGCGTGGTGTGAATGTGACTATGATTGCGGCAATTAATGCAATCGGAAATCATGTCCCTTCAATGCTGATTTTTCTACGTGTGCATTTTAATGATAAGAGGAGTACCAACAGGTTCAATTGGAGGAGCTAATCTGTCTGGATGGTCGAATGAGTGTTTATTTATTGATTATCTCAAACAT
Organism: Uloborus plumipes; assembly: GCA_038373865.1. NCBI lineage: Eukaryota > Metazoa > Arthropoda > Arachnida > Araneae > Uloboridae > Uloborus > Uloborus plumipes. The sequence goes on from JAXGGA010016023.1 coordinate 3,066, forward strand.
TTTGTAAATTTTGTCAAGGCTTCTATTAATGATCCTGTTTTACTTATTATTGACAATCATGAATCACACATATCAGTAGAAGCTATTAATTTAGCAAAGCAAAATGGTGTGGTTATTCTCACTCTACCGCCCCATACTTCACATAAACTGCAGCCATTTGACAGAGCTGTATTTGGCCCTTACAAAACTTATTACAATTTGTCTCTTAATGAGTGGATGATGGGAAATGCAGGAAAACCTGCAACAATTTATGATATTGCTGCATTAATTGGAAAAATTTTCACTAAGGCATTTACCAAAAGCAATATAGAAAAAGGTTTCAAGAGTACAGGAATATATCCTATTAATGAAAATATTTTTGAAGCGGATGAATTCCTATCTTCTTATGTGACAGATCGTCCTTATGCCATCAATAGAGCAACAGATCTTACTGGATCTCAGTCAACTACACTTGCTTCAATATCCATTTTATCATCTCCTGTTGCATTCCCTCCTCAAATGATTAGACCCTTTCCAAAAGCTGGACCTAGGAAAACAATTTCTCGCGGAAGGAAACGTGGGAAAACTAGAATTTTAACAGACACTCCTGAGAAAGAACAAATCGAACAAAAGAAACGTCAAACTGTATCAAAAAAAATTCAGCGAAATGAACTAATGGAATCAAGTTCTGAAAGCGATTTTGAGATACCGTATGCAGGGACCACAGCGCTGCGCCAATTGCGCAAAACTGTGCCAATTGAAATATCTGATACAAAAGTGTTGTTTTCATGTTTTCCTGCGCTAAACCGCCGATCGGAAATGTTTGCGAACTCCACTGCATGTTACTTTTCCCTCGTGGCGAAGCGAAGTGAGCTGTGCCATTGTGCGTCGCATCACATGCGCGGTCGAAGGATGTGACGTAACATTGCGTGCTCCGGAGTGACCGACTTTCAACTTGTTTCTCTCTGATTGAAGGATTGTGCTCCGAGTTCCACGCGGTGTGGTATTTAATCTGGTGTGGGTGTTTCTCCTGCAAGGCAAAAGGCAGGTAGAGGAGAAGTGTGGCTTATCCTCTACCTGCGAGTGGATATAATGAGAGATATAATGAGAGTGATGTTGAGGAAGAATTGTCCGCTAACACTTCTAACCTTCTCCGAATTGGTGAGTATTGGGCAAGGATTTTTCGCATTCAAGATGCAATGGGACATGCCAAATATAAGTGAATAGCAAAACTTGTGAAAGCTGTCATCTGCTTGCCACATTTAAATGCAGATGTTGAATGAGGTTTCAGTGCAAATAAACATGCAATACAAAATCGTTATAATCTATCCATAGAAAGCATCAATGGAATAAGATCAATCAAATCTCATTTGGAAAAATATTGTGACAAGGACATAAAAAAATTTTCTATGGATAAAAATGTCATAAAACGTGTAAAAAATGCATATATTTAGTGTATATGTTACAAGGAATACATAATATAGGTAACTTTTGTTTTAATAGATTGTTCCTACAAGTAAGCTTTCACTTATATTTTAACTTTAATGCAATTAAGTGATATATGACTAAAAAGTTTCATGTTTTTAAAAACTATATTTTTTACATTTGAAATGATGTTTAATGATAAACATTTAAACTTCATGGTATTGAAATAGTTTTTCTAAAGTTGAATTAAGCATATAAATAAAGCAACAAAAATAATGACATTAGAATATATTGATGTTAAAATACATTTTTCTTTTTTAAATTTGTTTGCATCATTTTTTCCCAAACAAAGATATAAAATAAATACTAGAAATGTTGCTACTGTTTCTGTATTAGTTTAATGCAAAACTGATAAATTTATTTTCATGCTTCAAATCTGATAAAGTATACACATTTGATATGAAGGATTATTTTACTGCTCCAAATTTGATACTAACCCTTAATTTTGCTGATACAAATGATTATTTTGCTGCTCCAAATCTGATACAAACCCTTAATTTTGCTGATACGAGTGTTGATAAAAAAAAATTTTAAGTGCTGTAGTCCCTGCATATGCAGATTCCAGTGAAGATGATGCAATGCTAGAGGAAATTACTCAATAGAACCAAAATAAAATTATGAAAGACTTTACAGAAGGAAGTTTTGTGTTAACCAGATTAGCAGGAAAGAAGAAAATTTCTTATTTTGTAGCAGAAGTTATAAAAGATTTAGGTGGAGGCGACTTGGAAGTAAAGTTTTACAAGCATTGTGGCAATACAGAAAATTTATCATAGACAAAGAAGATCTTTATGTCATTAACATTGATGACATTGAAATAGTGCTACCTCCACCAATTACAACTGGACAGTCAGAAAGCACCAACTTTGCCAAATTTCTTCTGCTGTAGATTTCAGAAAATATAACATTTGTTAAATTAGTTTATATTTTCATTTAATGATGTTATTTTGATATATAAAGTGTAACATAAAGCTCTTTTTTGCATTTAAATTCCCCTTTTTTTTAATGTGGTCCAAGGTACAACACTATGTTGTACCTTGGGCCACTTTGCATTTGCTTACTTTACTTTTTACAACTTTATTTTAAATATTTTCTTAAAAGCAAATATATTTTTAAGAAGCTAACTGTATGAGTGTTCTTTTCCTATAAAAAAATTGAATATACAAGTTAAATTCATATCAAGAAACAACTCCAAAAATAGGTGGCCCAAGGTACAACACCTTCCCCTAACTGAGTAATAAAGTTACTTTTGAGCTGGTGAACAAATTATCTCCAAAAAATAATTTAAGGAGAGTAAAAGTCTAACAGAATTACTGTTTGTTGTGCGAAAATATTTATAGAATAATGAAAAAGGCATTTGTTACAGAAAATATGGAAAATAATTTATCTAGATGCAGTACCTATAAATATCCTTATCAATATACAGCAAAACCTCTCCAATATAATCACCTAAGGGGACCTAAATATTGTCCGGTTTAAAGGGGTGTCCGCTTAAGGGAGGGACAAGAAAAGTGAATACAAAATTAGTTTCTACATAGTTTAATTATTACAGAGCAATTAATTACACATATTAAAAGAAAACTTATTCCCTGAACAAGAGCTATATCTTTGTAACAGAAAAATAATGAAATTGAATAAGCTTTAGTTCATTAAAAGTATTTTCACCACTGAGGCCTATTAATTTTGTTAATTCATTAATGGGTTCTTCCTCATTTTATATTTTTTCTTTCAAAGTCAAAGCTTTGCCAGACAGTTTTTCTACGTGGACGTGGATAGAGGACACATGATGCAACAGGATCAAGCGAGGTACCTCTTCCAAAACTCTAGAAATGAAACTAAATCATTCCAAGGAGCTTCACTTCTCCCTGGCAGTAATCCCCAAGAGGCCGCATTCTATCAGTAGAGGTTTTAATAAGACTTAAGCAAAATCACGTTCTCAACATCTATCGTAAACACTGAAGAGCACATGGCGGCAGGACCCTATGATCTATAGTCCTGACATGGCGGACAGTTTGATTACTCTAGGGAGAAGATCAAAACATTTAACCAGTTTACCGAGCGGAGTCGCACTGCATGACCAACAGCTGTATTTCTTAGAATCCGAGCTATCCCCAAGAGCCTAAATTGTATTCTCTACGCTAAACCAACATTCGCTTTCCACCTCAGCAGACTTTTTCCTGTCAAGTTCTAAAATGGTAGTGTATTTTTGTGGTTTGTTGTGGAAGAAGGTGTAACTAATTTCGCTTGTGGTTGCCTATGTTTAACAATCTCTGTATTGGAAGTGAACTGAAGCAAGTATTTTCAATGGATCTTTTATCTTTTTTTCCTCCCAACAAGAAAAAGAACAGATTTCTCCGAACTTGTCCGTCGGTGTCCGTTTTAATGAGTAAAGAAAGAGCCTTTTTGCAAGATAAGCTGTGTCCGTGTCCGGTTAAGTGATTGTCCACTTTAAAGAGGGGATTCTTCATGGTTTAACCCTAGAAAAAGGACGGGAAAAAAATAAACTGTCCGTAATGAGGGGTGTCCGCTTTGAAGGGGTGTCCGTTAAGCGAGGTTTCACTGTAATATGACCCGAGTCAATGATTTCATATTTACTACAATGAAGTGAAATACCATTTGAAGATGTTATGCATGTATTAAAAAACTTAAATAGTTGAAACAGAAATAAAATTCAGCCAGAGTCAGCATTTAAATTTTTGACATTTGAAACTCTTAAAGAGCATGGAATTTTGTTTAAAACTTTCATTTTAATGATTTAATTAAAATAAAAACAAATGTTTTTTGTTTGCCTTTCAACAAGGAATAGAAGCATCGAAAATGAGAAACATCTAATTCTCCCAGCGGATGTTAAGATCGTAATTTTCAAAATTACGGCGTTAAAAGTATGAAAATGGCATATAAGAGTATTCAAATGAACTTACTTCAGATTGATAATTAAAAGATCTCCAATAAACATATTAGTTTTACTATCCACATAATTGAAGCAAAAATAAAGTAAAATAAAATCAGAGCTTCAAATTTTAACTTTTTGAAATGTTGATTTTCATAAAGGACACAGAATTTCGCTCGAAAGTTTTAAATTTATGATTTTTTTTAATATAAATAAAAAGGCATTTCATTTATTTGTCTCCAAAAAAGGGTAATAAGCATCAAAAATTAGAAAAATTCAATTCCTATATCGGATATAATGCAATAGCATTTTTTAAAATGAAGGCTACCGTAGGTAAGAAGATAAAGCATGATTAAAATAATTTTATTTCCAGTATTTTCGAACATGACAATACCGGAACACAATTCCCCCTGCTAGAAGAGAGATGAAGTTATCAGGAAAATTCTGCAGCTTTTGTTGATTTTATCATTTAGCAATGCAGAATGTAAGCCAGGGGGTTTAGCCAGTTGAACTTGTAATAAAAAACTGAAAACAAAAATCACAGAAAATTGTTGATGAAACAATTTTTTTTTAATTGTTGATGATCTGATGATCATCAAGCTTAATGGCCCCAATTAAAAGATTTGAATCCAGATATGGTCCTCAGATTTAAATTAACAAAGTTGTAAATTACGATCAATTTTGCCTATAAGCATTTCCTTCAGCACATAGTACATATTGTTTTTTTTTTTTTTATAGAATATGCAACTAGCACTGTCTGAAACACCGCCATTTGAGAGAACACATAAGCATTATACACCATGATGAGTTCCACATCGTGCAGGCAACATATCAAACATGTGTTGCATTTTCATTAAATATTTTTTTTCTTTTCTGATAATATTTGATTTACCAAAAATGGATTCTAGTTGCAAGGGTGGATCTAGGAATGTTTCAAGGGAGGGGCGATTGATTTTATTGCTTATCTTGGCACACCTTAGTTTACAAATGCTGATCTCATATGTTTCGGACTTCAATTGCAAAACATATCCTGAGGAGAACCTTAAACTAACCTTCTGCTAGCATCTACGATAGTCTAACAAGGCCGTTTTTGAACTTCCAATTAAAATTTACCACTGGTGAGAGTCCATCAAGAGAGGGCCGATCGATCGCCCCTTCTTTGTATCTGTCCCTTTCTAGTTGTTCAGTTTAATGGCTACAAATTTATCCTAGATTTAAATTTCTATTATATTTGACAATTTTCATCGTTTAAAACCAAAGAAGAAATTAAATAATATACAGTCAACTCATTATAGTGTAAAAAGTCCCTAGGGACAGGCTGAAACCTTCGAGTTATAGAAAGTTCCTATAGCCTTCTTAACAGTTTGGTACCAAACAAAAACTTTAAGATGAAGGGACATTAGATTTTATCTAAGGCTTCGAGTAGAGTTGATTATAACTGGAATGTATGCTTTTATTATCAACTACAATAAATATGCAATACACCACCAACTCGGTTATTTTGATCCATGGACTGCAGTTTTGTGCTTATTATGTACTCATCAGCATGGAATACGGAAGTAACCAAGTTGGAGGCAAAAATCCTCTTATAGAGCAAAGAGAACCAAAAAAACTGGTGGCTAATGTGAAATTAGTTTTTTTGGATCTCTTTGCTCTATAAGAAGATTTTTGATTCCAACTCGGATACTTTCGTATTCTATGCTGATGAGTGTATAATAAGCACAAAACTGAAGTCCATGGATCGAAATAACCAAGTTGGCGGTGTATTGCATGTTCCTGCCTTAGTCCTTGCTTAGAGGCGGTTACTCACTGTTTTATGATAAATATGTTGCAAATGCACAGAAAAATACTCACTAGCAGTTTTAGTTCAGAAATGAAATGCAAAAATTTCTTCACAGACATAAAATTATATTGTTGAAAGGTAGACTCTAGGAGTTTCACTATTTCAGGTAGCAATTCAGAGTAAGAAGTTGAGCTGTTGATCTTTAAATATGTTAATGATTGATGAAATTTCCTTAGTAAGACAATGAGGAAGAATATAGGCTTGATTTGTGGCTTTTCTGGAATCCTTGCTTCACTATTTACGCAAAACTTTGATAGTTTAGGAGCTAAATCATTTTCCTTTTGCATTATACCTAAAAATAATTTTAAAAAATACAAAAATAAATCAATAAATAAAATAACTGCAATCAAATACAGATAATAAATCTGAAAATGAGCAAAAATAAAAGATAATTCCAGGGTTTCAGAAACAAGCAGATGACATAAGCAATTAATTTACCTAGGTTTTTAAAGCCCAGCATAGATTCTCAAAGGAGAACGGTTCTAGCCTACAACCTACAACTTTTATTGTAAAATAATAATAATAATTGCTACTTAGTGTAGTTTCAAAATTGATTTTCTACTATTTAACTTTACAAAAATATATATGCTGTCGTTCCCGCTTAATCGCGTAACGGATAAACGAATACCCCGCTTATACGAATAAAATATCTTGGAACCGAATATTTCCCGTGCCCTTGACGGAATGTTTAAGATCCTCGTTTAATCAAATGATATTTCTCGGAACCAACAGTATTCATTTAAGTGGGGCCGAAGGTATTTAAAAAACTTACTGTAGAAATGTATCATGAAGTAGAATAAGCTTGATAGAAATGCTTCAGTTACTAAAGTTTAACCATCCACAGATAAAAACTTTCATTGAACAAAATATTTCACAAATTAAATAATTCCAGTTAAATTCCTTGAAGGGATTAGCAAGATGTTGCTAATATTGTTGAGCAAACTCTAGTAGATTTTTTTTTTTTTTTTTGGTAATTCAATTAATAAATCATGTGTTCAAAAAACAAGCTATTTACTTCGAAAAATTAATTTTCATAATACAATGAAAGTGTATTAATTAGCTTACAAACAAATCCAGCATAATTTAATTTCTTTTAAGTTTCAAAATTGCCTGATTGACAAAACTAAAAAAAAAAGCTAATCACTTCAAATTTTCTTGGGAAATAGATTATATTTGGGTTCAATACAGGCTAATTTTACAACCGTTTTTCGATACCTTCACAAATGTCGTGTGGTAAAATTGGTACATTAAGAAAAATAATGCAATATCAGGGCCCAATGTATGATAGTTTTACTGCCGTTTTCAGTACCTTCTCAAAAATGTTTTTTGTAATGGTACATTCACAAAAAATTACGTAGTTTTAAACCAAAATTTACTCCTAGGAAAATACAGTGCTAAGTTGATTAATATGAACATCTCATGAGTAAGGACTTTTTCGCACAGCTTTAACTAAATTTTAGCTGTTTTTCGCCAATCTGCAGAGTTGCAAAATTGTATTGTAATTTTTCAGCATCTCTTCTTAGGTTGCCATTTTTCTGATAATTTGATGAGAAATATTAAGTATAAAACTTATTGAACTTAATACAATGGTATTTTCTTTCTCTTCGTCCCTCCCCCCAAAAAAGTTTTAAATAGTCGATAAGATTGCACTTTTCAAATGTTTTTCTTTGACAAAAATTAGAATGTCGATTTTTATGAAGTCATAAAATCATTGTGTGTATGGGGGAGAGGAGGGAGACTTTTACATTAACAGAATGAAATTCACAAAAATAGGCAATAATAAAAATTCCAGCTTGTCTCTTGAATATTAAATTGGCATGCACACAAAAGTAATCTTGAATACTTATTCACAAAAAGTTATGGAAAATCTGTATTTTCATAAGTATTTTAGACTAAAAAATGTATTTAATCATTAACCCTTTAACGTCAGGTGTGCCGAACTCGGTACATACCTGCAGAATCATTTTGCCCCAGTTTCTAAATGAGTTATTCCACAATGGAACATTGTGATGTTTTCGGCATTCGTATCTACCGGCAGTAGTAAGTCTTTAACCCCTTTCAAAGGTTTAAAGACTTACTGCTGACTTCAGTCCTACAACTAAATAAATGGGACTTCTAAGGCCTCCGATGGGACTTAGAAGTCCCGTCGGGGGCCTTAGACCCCCAAAAATTTTCAAATTTTTATGCTAGGTAAAAATGTTTATTAATGTATTTGCAACTCAAAAAACCAAAAATATAGATGGAAATTCATTGTTAACTTAATTTGGGCTATAAAGGGTTAAGCAAAATGTCCAAGATGAATTAAAATCGTACCAGGGACGATAATTATCTGTGCATTTTAACACATTTTGATGTTTTTGAATAAATGCCTAGGAAATTTAACTACATCTTTTAGTATGTGTCTCAAGGTCGTCATATTGTTCTAATAATTTCAGAATTGTACATCACACATTGAGTTCAAATATAAGGGTATTTTCACACTCCTTGTATTTTACACATTACATGTAGCAATGCATTTTAAGTTTGAGAAAAATGAGCTGTTGCTTGAAAAAATTATACTTTTTGATTTCTTATCCTAATAACTAATTTAAAATTTTTATTTTATTTCAACGAACTTTTATTTTTGAGTTTATTTTTACAAGAAGTAAAATCTAACTTGTTTTTGAAAAGGAAAACGAGTTGATCGAAGCATTATAAACGAATATTCAGTCCTACAACTAAATAAATACTTACAGGGAAAAAGCACAGCAGCTAAAATGAAAGCAAATGGTTGTTAGCCTTAATTTTTACGCACAAGATTTTTAAAGTACCTAAAATAAGTTATATTCAAAAAAAACTCATAGAAGTAGGAAAAACACCAAAAACGACACAAAAACTTACTTCGAACAACTAAATTAAGATTACTTTTACAGGAGTGTTCGAAAGTAATGGCAGTAATCCACTCTTTGTTCGATGCTTCCATGTTTTTTTCATTTATTGAATCAAAATCAAATTTTCCTGAAATATTAAAGTATTAAGGCAAAAGACTATCCCGTTTTGAAAATTCTACCGCGCTTCAAACTTTTTCTCTTCCCCGTCTCCATTATTGTTGCCATTATCATTTTAGCAGTCTTCAGAAAAGAGGGGTAATATCGTAGCCTACGAAGCATGGAGATAGAAGGAAAGAAATCTCCTACGTGTGGCAACACCTAAAAACGGCGATAAAATTTCACTTTTCCGCCAGGATCGCTGCAATCTTTACTGTAGACGTTGTTATGGGCAACGAGACGGCGGGGTGCCAAGCTACTACGTAAACAAATCCAGCTCATGTATTTGTTTCTTCCGAATTTTTGTTCTCAAGTGAGTTAAAAAATGCAGCTTTGGCTTCTGAACAGAAAAAATACCCTCCTTAAAACAGGTTTCATGTGTACACAAATGGTTCAACTGAAGATGTAAAAGAAAAAATGCTGGTGCGAGAACTTTCAGTGTTAGCTATCCGGTTGGAAAGCATTGTGACAATTTCGACGGTACATAGCGACTATATCATTTGTAATTGGAAGCTTAAAAAACAGTCATGAATGCAAAATTATGTTTCTAATTGATTAAGAAGTAGCTGTTTTGTCACCTACAAATTTAAAGTGATAAAAATCTAAAATGTCCATTTCTGTGAAATGAAACTTTTTCAGCGGGGAAAGTGTGGCCTTCCGATGGATTTCAAATCATTGTGACACATCGGAAATGAGCAGGCAGATCACCTTATCAACTTGTCAAGGCTGAATCTCTTTTCACTCAACCACATTCTGCCTCTGTGTAACATTTAACGAGTTGTTTATAGCAAGCTAAAAATTTACAGAATTTCTTCACATAACAATGCAGCTATGCATAGATGCATGCTTTATCTCTTTTTCCATATGTTAAAAATGCACTTTTAGAAAAGAAATGGCATATGGTTTCTTTAATTCTTCATAGATGTGTCAGTAAAGAAAAAAATATTGCCTAGTTTATCCAAGTAAATTTTGAATCATTTTAACTTTTATTGAGAAATTGGGAAATATTTAGCAACTCGCTTGTCTAACACCATGAATGACCCACAAGCATTTACATACACAATACATGAAAATTTATTAAGTTTGTATAGAATTGTAAAAAATCTCATCCGCTGAATAAGAAACTGATAAGTAAAATAAAACAAATACTGAAAACAAATTTGTGAAACAAAGACTTATTTACATTACTCGTGTTTCTGATTTGCGTACAATTTCAAAATACAAGTATCACCAACACATAATTCAAAATAATTGTGAATTGTATAATCATTTTGACGAGATGATACTGTGATGAATATTGCCCGTGGGACCCTTTACGGGGCATGCAGCCGACCGCCCACACCAACACATTCACGCTGCGGAGGGATGCCCGCGGGACCCCTTTGTCAAACCGCTTTACGGGCAGGCAGCCGTCCCCACAACACCAACACATTCACGCTGCTGAGGGATGCCCGTGGGACCCCTTTGTCGGACCCCTTTACGGGGCAGGCCGCCGTCCCTACCACACCAACACATTCACGCTGCAGAGTGATGTCCGTGGGATCCCTTTTCGGGAAAGGCAGCCGTCCGCACCACACCAACACATTCAGGCAGCGCACAGTGGTCGATTTTGCCAATCCAGCTGGACAAAAATACTTTGGTTTGTCAAATCGAGTCGCAAGTTTTAATATTGTTGTTATATCAATAATAAACATAAAACAACATTAGAAGAAGTGTCTGTGACGAAGATCTGCAGTAGAACTACTGTCTGAAGGACTGCAGTCTATATTTTAATTGCTTTTCCATTGCGACTCAGTTTCTTCAGGTCATCTAGTCCCGTATGTCTTGGGTCTGAGAATTATTTTAGTGCTTTGTAGTTACAGGGATACTTTGTCATCACTCAAACAATAACATATATTAAGTTTTTTCTAATATGTTTACCCAGAAAGCGATTTTTATGAATTGTTTTTGATAGTTTCGAAATATTTGATTTATAAGCGATTGAAGCTTTATGTCAAAAGAAAAAAAAAATTGTGGAACTGATAACCCTTGAATTGCGTTTAATTTAGTTTCTATTATTTTATTATAGCATTGATATTTCTTGCTTCAAAAAAATTTTTAAATTTTAGTAATATCTTTTCGAGAACATACTTAGCAATTTCTGCATTGTCTCGTTTTTCTGCTGAATGAAGACTATTTAGAGTATCATTTTTTTTGAGTAAGTGCCTTGAGTTACAGACGTAGCTTTCCATTTTATAGTTTCGTGATAATGCCTGATTCTTTGAAAAAAAAATATGGTCAACCGCGAGCTATAGACTTTTGTTGTATTGCCAAAGAACCTGGGAATCTTATGACAGCTCTTATGATAGCTCATCGAATAACTGTTAAGTAAAATATAATAAACATTTATAAACAAATGGAATTTGTTTACAAAGTATATGCGTATGTATAACTTTTTTTAACTTTTAGTAGAAATAGAAGAGCACTTTCACCATGTTTCGTTAAATCTTAGACACATCATGTTAGTAGTATTTCCATCACTTAACTTCATACTATCCTTAAGGTCATTTAAATTTATAGTTTCAATTGCAAAATTTTGTACATTATTCTTGCCCTTATTCATACTCCAAACAGAAGTTGTATCTTTGATAATATAATGTATTTAACGTAGCATTCAAACACAGTTATTGTAGACAACAATTTTTTTCGCTTACTCATGTGGAGACGTAAACGTTGTCATTACAATCTAAACTACATTCTAAAACGTTCGAACGCTAATATTTTTTTAACAGTTATACAAGGCTGATAAACAAGGTTTAAAAATAAATATAACATCAAGCGCTAGTTAGAAAGTACCTCCCCCCATACACACTTGAATGAAAATTTTCTCTGATTATAAATTCATCGTTTAAGACAAAAAATCCACAATTTACAAGACACGTTACTCATATTGCCTTCAAGATCCAGGTATAATCTTTTGTACACTCATTTGTCAACTTATACGGTACACAAAAATATAACTTAGAGGGCGGAGACTTGTGGAGCATTTTTTTGCTGCTCCAATAACTTTTAGAGTTATGGTATAAAATTCATTAATTTTTTGCGTAGTTTAAAATATATTTAAAATTCGTATTTAATGTACGGCCCTTTAAGATAATAAAGAGCTTGGATGACTTAATGAGACTATATAAGCACAATTTTTTTCAAACAACAGAGACAACAGGTAGCCGAAGTCCTTTATCTCCCTTCTAAAGCATCAAAAAATGTAATATTACAATCCGTGTACTTCAATCCTTTAGAGGAAAAATTCTAAGAACTAACCAGCTAAAGTAGGCATGGTTTATTGCTTTGTAGATATTTCAGTTGCCAACAAAAATATTTTGCAAAAAATTACGATGTTGAAATTTTGATTTTTGTCTAGCTAGATTTGAAAAATCGACCACTGTGCAGCGCAGGGATGCACGTGGGATCGCTTTACGGGGAAGGCAGCCGTCCCCACCACACCAACACATTCACGCTGCGAAGGGATGCCCGTGGGATCCCTTTACGGGGCTGGCTGCCGTCCGCACAACACCAACACATTCACGCTGCGGAGGGATGCCCGTGGGAACCCTTTGTCGGACATCTTTACGGGGCAGGCAGCCGTCCCCACCACACCAACACATTCACGCTTCGGAGGGATGCCCGTAGGACCCCTATACGAGGCAGGCAGCCGCCCGCACCACACCAACACATTCACGCTGCGGAGGGATGCCAGTGGGACCCCTTTACGGGGCAGGCAGCCGTCCACCCACACCAACACATTCACGTTGGGGAGGGATGCCCGTGGGACCCCTTTGTCGGACCCCTTTACGGGGCAATCAGCCGTCCGCACCACACCATCACATTCCCGCTGCGGAGGGACGCCCGTGGGACCCCTTTACGGGGCAGGCAGCCGTCCCCACCACACCAACACATTCACGCTACGGAGGGATGCCCGTTGGACTCCTTTACGGTGCAGGCAGTCGTCCCCACCACACCAACATATTCACGCTGTGAAGGGATGCCCGTGGGATCCTTTACGAGGCAGGCAGCCGTCCGCACCACACCAACACATTCACGCTGCGGGGGGATGCCAGTGAGACCCCTTTACGGGGCAGGCAGCCGTCCGCACCACACCAACACATTCACGCTGCGGAGTGGTGCCCGTGGGACCCCTTTGTCGGACCACTTTACCGGGTTAGGGCAAGCCGTCCCCACCACACCAAACATATATCACGCTGTGAAGGGATGCCCGGTGGGATCCCTTTCACGAGGGCACGGCAGCGTCCGCAACCACACGCAAACACATTTCCCACGCTTGCGGGGGGGATGCCAGTGAGACATCCCTTTACGGGGGCAGGCAGCCGTCCGCACCACACCAAACACATTCACAGCTGCGGAGTGGTGCCCGTGGGACCCCTTTCTTGTCGGACCACTTTACGTGGGACAGGCCAGTCGTCCCACCACACCAAGACATTATATCACGCTGTGTAAGGGATGCCCGAGGGATCCTTTACGAGGCAGGCAGCCGTCCGCACCACACCAACCCACAGTTTCACGCTGCGGGGGCGATGCCAGTGAGACCCCCTTTACGGGGCAGGCAGCCGTCCGCACCACACCAACACATTTCGACGCTTGCGTGAGTTGGTGGCCCGTGGGGACCCCCCTTTGGTCGGGGGACCACTTAACGGGGTAGGCACAGCCGTCCCCACCCCACACCAACACATTCACGCTTGTTGGAGGAGATGCCCGTGGGGACCACCTTTACGGGGAAGTGCAGCCGCTCCCCCACTCACACCAGAAACATTCTTTCACGCTAATGGAAGGGAAGCTTGTGGGGGACACTTTACGGGGCAGGTAAGCCGTCACGCACCACACCAAACACATTTACGATCGGGCGGAGGGATGCCCGTGGAAAAAAAAAACCCCTTTTACCGGGGCCTACTCTGCCGTCCGCACCACACCAACACATTCACGCTGCGGAGGGATGCCCGTGGGACCCCTTTGTCGGACCAATTTACGGGGCATGCAGCCGTCCGCACCACACCATCACATTCACGCTGCGGAGGGATGCCCGTGGAACCCTTTTTACGGGGCAGGCAGCCGTCCCCACCACACCAACACATTCACGCTGCGGAGGGATGCCCGTGGGACCCCTTTACGAGGCAGGCAGCCGTCCCCACCACACCAACACATTCACACTGTGGAGGGATTCCCGTTGGATCCCTTTACGGGGCAGACAGCCGTCAGCACAGCACCATCACATTCACGCTGCGGAGGGATGCCCGTGGGACCCCTTTACGGGACAGGCAGGTGGGGCGAAGGGGGGGGGGGGAACTAGGGTGGAGCGAAAAAAATGAATTTTTGATTTTCGTAAACGGGTACCTTAGGGTGGTTCAAAAAATTTTTTTTTTTGCTACGGACCAAGGCGCACCCTACTTTTTTTACATTTATGTATGAGATCACTCCCCTAAAATTTCAGCTCTCTACTCTTAATAGAAGATGGTGCTCAAACACCCTTCATTTCTCCCCTTTTTCGTAATTTTCACAATTTTTGAGTTTTTCAGACTAAAGAGACCATTTTCTTGGAAGAGATTTCTTTTTCAATTATTCTCATTTTCCAACGCATAAATACTAGTTCAAACAATTGGAAAGTTTCTTAGTCGTTTGAATCTATATAGCAACACCTTTGATACAATTGATTATTTAGTAGATCGCAGCATACAATGTAGATTGCAGTACTACTTGTCTACATGTTGTGCTATGATTTTCAAAACTTATGCTTGCCAAAATAGAGTTGTGGAAGAACTGTGCAAAATGTTTTTTATGTTTTTAAAGTAGTGGGATGCAGAGAAAAAATTGCAAGATTTAAAGTTTTAAACTAATAGAGCTAACAGTATCACAAGAAGAATAAATTAAATTATAAAAACTAATTGCACAAAATAAACAATTGTAGCTATTCTGGCATAGAACTGATCTGAAATTTAGGCAAAGCTATTTACTTCACGCTTACTTTGGCCATCATATTCCTCACAAGTTCTATTCTTTTTAATAACTTTAAAGCGAAAAAATGTTTGGCAAAGAATTAAACAAACAAAAACAAAAAAAAAAAAAAAAAGAAAAGAAAAGAATGTTGCACATAGAACTTAAAAATTACTTTAACAAGTTTGAAGCTTCAACTGTGAGCTTTTTATAAATATATAGATAAATCTATGATCACTCTTGCTGATTTTAAAGAGATAATTGAGATATTATTAGTCAAATAGGGAGCCTATCTGAGAAAATCCAGTTTCTTATATGCCTCAAAATATTTATGTTCCTATATAAGAAAGAGATTTTTCATTTAATCATGAGAGAAATAACCTAGGTACAACACTTTCTACAGTTTCAGCGCCTTTCTGTACAGTACAAAAAATAGATTGAACACTAATAGATGCTATTAAAACTTCTGGGAATATCTGAACTTGGAAACAAACTTTATAAGACCTGGAAATTGAAATAACAACTAGGACAGTTTTATTAGAGTACTTGTGATACCTTTCTGGTGAATTAATTAGTTTGACTTAGTTTTGCGTATCAAATTCTAGTTGAAAGAAAAACAAGTTATTATAAGAATAAAGATGTGAAATATAACAAGTGTAGTACAGAACAATTGGATTTTTTTCAAACATGAATATTAGAGATTATTTTCTAACATTCTTCGTCCTACGCCCCAACGAATGCAAATATGATATCAATCACATAATTAAAAGAAATAAATTAAAATAAATAAATAATGGTAAATAACATTGCTGAGGAAAATGTTCAAATAATTCAAGAATTTAACAGAATTTTTTTCAATAATGAGGATAATAAGCAGTTTCTTTCACCTGCTGTTGAAGAAAATTGAGTACTTATCTTTGCTGAGACAGTAAAATTATTCAATACTAAAAGTCTCTCTCTCAAAAAAAATCTATATAATAATATACAGGGTGTCCACTCCAATCGTGGACCAATAGCTAATTTCTAAACCGTTAGAGATAAGCATATAGTTTATTTAGGAAAAAATCTCCAAATTACGAAAGGAATTTTGAGTCTATTCAATGTTTTTCAAAAAATCAAATTTTGAAAGGGTTACGAAATTTAAATTTTTATACAGCCCCCCAATCCTATCAATCATATTTAGTAAAACATTCCTGACACTGTAACGTTTAAAACTAAAAAAAAATCACTCTTCTACCACAAAAATTGACCGAGTTATGACGTTTTGAAAAATCAAGATTTTTCATTGTTTCATGACGTCATCGAGAGATCGCTCCCTCGATGGCGTCATGAAACAACTCGGTCAATTTTTGTGGTAGAAGAGTGATTTTTTTTTTTTTTAGTTTTAAACGTTACAGTGTCAGGAATGTTTTACTAAATATGATTGATAGGACTGGGGGGCTGTATAAAAATTTAAATTTCGTAACTCTTTCAAAATTTGATTTTTTGAAAAACATTGAATAGACCCAAAATTCCTTTCGTAATTTGGAGATTTTTTCCTAAATAAACTATATGCTTATCTCTAACGGTTTAGAAATTAGCTATTGGTCCACAATTGGAGTGGACACCCTGTACATAGAAAGTTGAATTGCATAACAATAAGTTTAAATATTTTGGCTTTATTTAAAAACTTCTAGCAAATTTCAGTATAACAATACTGCTTGGCACAAAATGAACTTCAAATGTATCTGACACTATTCTTTCTGTTTCTTATGTAATATGCCCCACTAAATCCAAACATGATCTCCGTTTCCCCCTTCACTGTAATCGCACTCGAACATAACTGGAATAAATATAAATAATACTGAAAGGCTCTTTACTGAGTTAAATCTGCGGTGCGACTCATATATAACATGCGATGTTTCCAAGGTTTTAGAAAAAATTTTACAGCTTGAAATATTTTTTGGACGTGGGAGTCATAGAAGCAGTCCAATATTATTGTGTTGCACCAGAAAATAAGTGCAAAATTTTGCAGCTGGGAAAAATGAGTTGTTGATGAAATGTTAAATATTTTACGGAGGGGGGGGGGGGGGGGAACCCCCATGAGTCTCCTAACTTGCGAAAAGTGTTCATGATTTTGAACTTTTCACCTCTCTAGCCCTATAGAAGAATGTTAATGGTAAATATACTGCTTCCTTCCCCTCCAAATAATATCTATGAAATTGTCGAAATTTGATGAAAATAGGAGGGGAGGGGGGCGCTATTTTCGAAAAGTGAGAGGCAATGGGGGGAAAGGGTGGCCATATTAGGATTCAGGGGATCATTGAACATAAGAATCAGCAAAAATGATAGCAAACAAGCGAAAAATTTTTTTTTGCCTCTCAACCGAAAAACGTTTGAAATTGACAAAAACCGGAGAACTGTTTGGGCTTTGAGCACCGTCTTTTTATTTAAGTAGGAGGTTGAAATTTTGACACGAAATGAGGGTGGATAAAGGTAAAAAGATGAGCCACCGCCGTGACCTCTAGGACAAAATTTTTTTTTACCATAGGTTTGTGAACCACCCTAGGGTACCTTTCATTTACTGTGAATGAGGATAAGTAACAATTCTGTAAAATATTTCACTTTTGCGACGTCATCTTTAGTCTGCGCATTTGGCCTAAAGTTTTGAAATTTTTGATTTTTTTTAGATTTTTCAAATTTTTTAAAAAAATATTGCAAATGATAAAACTAGTGACGGGTGGTTATTAAATGGAAGAAAAAGGTTTGAAATATACAAGGAATTTTTTAAAACCATTTTAGATTATGATTTCAGTTCGTGCATTACGCTCAAAGTTCATCAAATTTCCCAAAATGTCTGATATTTTCAACATTTTTTAACTCAGTATTTCCTCTCAATATTCACTTGAAGTGTCTTCAAACCTGTTTTTATTCATTTTGTTATTACTTTGAACCCTGCAACTCTTCGCTAGCTCATGTGGAACTACCCAGGACTCACCACGAGGAGGTGACCGCACTTCTAGTCCTACACGTGAACCCTTCCTTCCAACCAATGCGAGCACGTATTTACATTTCTTAGATACGTCTTTCACAGTTAAATTGTTCCTTTGTGTCGTAAATTGATCAAATATTTCTGTCAGATATCCTCGTTTTTACTAAACTTTTTCTTTTCCTGTGATTACATACCAATTTTGAAGAGCTTGTGACCTATTTGACAGCTCTTTCAACTGATTGAGTCTTGAATGGCAGTTTAAAAAGAGCGCATTCAGAAATCATATTTAAATTATCAGCTTCCATAATCTTTGTAAATATTGTGTTGTTAAATTACTTGTAAAAGGTTTCTTTGTAATTTCCACATCATGACAAGAAATCATATCTATGTATACTGACTTTTGATTTATATATGCAACTAGCCGGGTACCCGGCCCTGCCCGGGTTTCGGCCGGGTATGGTGTTTTAGTGACACTCGTTCATGAATTTTTCAACATTAAAGTGCATATCTATACACACAATGGCTACTTCTGTAAACAATGGCAATTTTTTCTGACTGGACAAACTAAAAAACTGTATTACACACCTTAAATACAAATGCAAGCTACAAATAATGTTTAGGTAAATCGGAAACGTTATAAGCTTGGTACAGGGTGCGGCGGAGAAACTTGCAGACTTGAAAAGTCAACTAAGGGAAAAGTACATCATGTATCAGTTTACTACTTTTTATAAGATATGGTACCCATTCTGAATTTTTATATTAGTTAGATTTAAAAACTACATCGGGAAGAATGACGGCCCCTGTTAATGATGCACTCATGTACCCTAGATTTGTTGCACTCTTTCGAGCATATCGACTGATGGTGATAGCAAGCCGGATGTTGTTCTCCAGGCGTTGCAGGGACCGGGGCTTGTCGTTGTAAACGATCGATTTGAGATACCCCCATAAAAAATAGTCACAGAGTGTCAAATCGGAAGAGCGGGCCGGCCACGGTACGTCACCTTTCAAGGAGACGTTATCACTCAACTGGTGAACCACAGCAAGTTTGTAGGGATGAAACTGGAGTTCGTTGTGAAGAATTCGTCTCAGTGTCCAATCAAAAATCCCCAAAGCAGCAGCGTGTTTACGCGCCGAACGCCTGGGAGAGCGCAAAAACGACTCCCTCACTTTTTCGACGTTTTCTAGGGTTCTGGAAATCCGTTGACCTCCTGGGCCTCTGTTTGCCACACTCTCACTTTCCCTGAATGTTTTCACCCACAAAACAGTCGATTCCCAGCCAGGAATGGGAACAACGGGCTGAATTTTGAACCGAGTTCGGAAGGCACGTTGAGTGGCGACCACCGAAAGATTATTTGAAAAGTAAGATTCGGCGGCGAACGCTCGTTGCTCCTTTGTCCAACGCATGGCGACAACTAAACTATGAGATAACAAAACTTCAGGACCCTCTCTTTAAAATGAGACTCTTCCCACTCCTTTCTGACCACTCCTTGCTAATTAGCATCCAATTAAAATCAGCAAGTTTCTCTGTCGCACCCTGTAAAATCAATCGCACTGGAGTCAAGTATTTCCAAACATTACACGTAAAATAAGTCCCATCATTAGTTTATATCCTTGTGACTACATTGGTGAAAACATCTTACGTACCTAACTTAGAAATTTTTTGACTATAAACATTTTCTGTTCTCTAACTGTTGCCAAAATCAATTATCTTTTTATTTACCCCGTTAGCGATTATTGGCACAGATGAATCTAAAAATCCCAAGAAAGCAATAAATTTCATACTTACTCCAGTGAAGCCTTGGTTCACATTTTCATTATGATCACTATTAATATTGTTGTTGCCAGGCAATAAATTTTTGCAACAATGGACTGAAAATTTATCATTTAATGGGGAAACTACACGAAATTTACTATTTTCTATAATAACTTTTTTAAACTAAGCGTTTCAGAAATAAATTATAGCTTATCCTGCTCCCTGTTATTGCAGCTATCTACGGTGAAAAAATGGTTAAAATCAATTCAGTAGTTTAGAAGATTACCCCGGGCATACGGATACAAAAGTAGTCTTTTATGTATATAGATGTATGAAAATAGATTTTATCTATTTTTGGGATCTGAAGCGTTCTCACTTGTTTGCTTGTTTGTTTTCTAGATTGAGCATTGATAATACGATTAAAGACAAGTTTCTTCATATGCTCTCTCTTTTGAACTAACTAGATTATTTCCCGGCGTTGCCCGGGTGCTTATAAATTTAATAGCTCTAAAAAATATTTAAATGAATTCTATCCACATGGGAATATAAAAACTTATTTCATGCTAAAATTAAATAGTTGAGCTTTAAATTGATAATTCATTGTTAATCGTAATCTTTGTTGGAAAATACTCCTATTTAAATGTGTTACATTTTATCAATTTGTATGCTTAAAGTCTTATCTCTATTACTCTATCTATTCAAAATTGAAACAAAATGGCCATTTTGAGACAAAAGATTTGAATTTTGGGCTTTTTGGATTTTTTTTAAATTTAAAAACCCCAGCCTATGTTAATTCTAATGCATCAAGGAACCTCTGTGCCAAGTTTGTTGAAAATCCGACGAAAACTGTGATTTGTATACGAAACATACATACATCCATTTATATATATATATAGATATCGATAACAGCATATTTCTTGGGTGCAAAGTATACATTGTTTTGAATAGATGTGAATACAATTTTCTGCTTTTTCCCGGAGAGATAATCTTTATAATCTCACACAAATTCATAGCTAAATTAGTAACGTCTGCACTTCATCCTAAAAGAGCAAGGACACTTTTACCGCGAAAGTTATGAACTCTTTTAAAAATTATAGTCTAAAGATTATGTTTGCTGTAGTCAACATCTGGCTTGGGAAAGCTTTCTTGGACTTCTGTTTCATATTTTTTTTGGATATTTTTCCAGTCAAAACTACCTTGCTCATCTCATGAAGTTACTGTTGCTCAGTACTTGAATCATTTTTATTGTCAAAATCAATCTGATCAATGACAAATTCTATAGGTTCATATTGAACTGATTTGAAAGTATAACATGTTGTTTAGCTTCGTCTAACAGGACCAAAAATCACTTTGGTCCACTGGTAGGTCCATCTAGCTTTTGCAAAAAATGCAGCAAATTTAGCTCATTCAAATGTAATTGGCAAATGTTCCATTACAAAGGTCTACCAAGTGTTTCTTCCAGAGTCCGCATTACGCCTTTATAGTTTCCTGTCTTTGTAGTGCATCCATCAAAACCAATGCATACAATTTCCTACTCAAATAAACAATTTATTGTTTCTGACTTGTCTAAGAAATGTAAATGTGCGCTCTCATTGGTTGAGAGCAAGGGGAGCGCGGGTGGTACCCAAAGTGCGCCACTTCCTCGTGGTGAGTCCTGGGTAATTTCAATGAGCAAGCAAAGAGTTGAGTAGTTCAAAGAAACAACAAAATTATAAAGAAAATGTTTTGAAGGCACTTTAAGTAAATATTGAGAGGAAATATTGAATTATAAAATTTCTGCTCAATATTGAAAATATCGGAAATTTCTGAAAATTTGATGAACTTTGGGCCTAATGCGCAGACTGAAATCATAATCTAAAACGGTTTAAAAAAATTTCTTGTATATTTCAAACCTTTTTCTTCCATTTAATAACCACCCGTCACTAGTTTTATCATTTGAAATATTTTTTAAAAAATTTGAAAAATCTAAAAAAAATCAAAAATTTCAAAACTTTAGGCCAAATGCGCAGACTAAAGATGACGTCGCAAAAGTGAAATATTTTACAGAATTGTTACTTATCCTCATTCACAGTAAATGAAAGGTACCCGTTTACGAAAATCAAAAATTCATTTTTTTCGCTCCACCCTAGTCCCCACCACACCAACACATTCACGCTGCGGAGGGATGCCCGTGGGACCCCTTTGTCGGACTTTTTACGAGGCAGGCAGCCGTCCCCACCACACCAACACATTTACGCTGCGGAAGGATGCCCGTGGGACCCCTTTTCGGGGCAGGCAGCTGTCCTCACCACACCAACACATTCACGCTGCGGAGGGATGCCCGTGGGACCCCTTTACGGGGCAGGCAGCCGTCCGCACCACACTAACACTATTCACGCTGCGAAGGGATCCGTTCGTTTGGCGAGAATTCGGCCATTTAAACTTTATTGCAACCCTTGTATAATCTCCGCAGTAAAAGAAAATTGCCTGTGGATAATAAAAGACAAAATTAAAATTTAATTTGTTGGCGACTATTTCACAAATTGGCATTCAATTCTGTTTTAGTATATTTACTTGACAGGTCAAATTGTTTCACGGTAAGAGCTTGTTTTGTTTTTTGGTTTATTCTTCATTTTAACAGCTTATTTTAATTAGTTAGCGAATCATTTTTCATTTTAATTGATTCTTGTTTTGTTCAATGGCCAACTTTATTAAAATGTTTATTTCAACGACAAAATAACATATTGTATTGAGAAACAAGTTTTGCCGGAAATGAATAAAATGAAAAACAATCGCGAAGATTCAAAATGCTTCACATCGCGTACCCGTAACGGAAAAGCATTGGATTAGTGTTTATAGATTCTTATTTCTTGCTTAAAAATTTCGACTTTGAAATCTCATTTCCAGCATTTTGCTAAAATCTGGATGTCAAAATTTATTATATTTGTCTCATCTGCAACACAAACAAAATTTTCGTGTTTCTCATTGCATATAATAGTAGGATGGTCACAAGTAACATGGTGAATTTTTTTTTTTTCAACTTATCTTTTGCGGCACCCCCCTAAAATGTGCCAATGGGTTAGAAAATGAGATTTTCAAAGTTTTAGCTTAATCGGATAGTATTTAACACGTGCCGCAAAGAGGGTACAGTTAAGAAAAACAGCGATTTTTAGCCAAAAATTATAGTTTTTACTTTGTAAAACCAAAACTACTGATCCTAGAAGCTTTATTTTAATCTCATTTTGTAGGAAATTTTATTTTCTTTCATTCTAATCTTATTTAAAGTTTCGGAAAAAATGAATAACTATTTTTCAGAATTTTCACATGTCAGGCTGCAACGCAAATCCTCGAAATTGCAAGTAACATGGGGAAAATTTTTTTTCAACTAATCTTTTGAGGCACGCCCCTAAAATGTACCGATAGACTAGAAAATGAGATTTGAAAAGTTTTAGCTTTTTTTTTTTTTTTTTTGTCGTGTGCCAGCCAGGCTGGCAATTTGGGGTGCGCTGCTTCACTTTTCCAACTGTACCGTAATTTGGTGTAAAGTCCGACTTCCACAGTACGCGCATGCCATAGGTACCCGGGGTAGGCAACCTTTCACATAACAACACATTCATATAAAGAAAGGACAAGGACAGGAGAGAGAAAGAACATCCATGCTCAAGCCGGGGCACGAACCCAAGGCCACACCATCCGTGGCAGACTGCTCTGACCACTAGACAAGGTGGCCGGCAAAGTTTTAGCTTAATCGGATAATATTAACACGTGCCTCAAAGTGGGTAAAGTTACGAAAAACAGCGATTTTTACCCAAAAGTCGTAGTTTTTCCTTTGTAAAACCAAAACTATTCATCTTAGAAGCTTTATTTTGATCTCATTTTGTAGAAAATTTTATTTTCTTTAAGTCTAATTTCATTTAAAGTCTCGAAAAAAATGAATGAATATTTTTCAGAATTTTTCAAGTCAGGCTGCCGCGTAAATCCTCGAAATTGCTTAGAAAAAATCTGGTATGGACACCACACTACTTCCTTTTACGTGTAAATTTCTTTGTAGTTGCCTTAAGTGTTAAAAAAAAGTGCTTGGAGTGAGCAAGGTAACAATTCAAATATTTACTCCCCTAATCTGCCACGAAACAATGCAAAAAATATTTTACAATGGTTAATCTTCTAAATATTGCTGATTTTAATATCATTCAGTGAATTTTTCGCAAAATATCGCCAATAGCGCCAAGTTGAACCCAAATTCAAGAAATATTTTTTTCTCCAAAGTTGTCGCCAACTTGGCGATATGTCGCCAAGTTGGCGTCAAACACTTGGCGACCAAAAGCTTGGCGACATATCGCCAAGTGGTCGCGCCAATTCATATCACTTGAGTCTGCATTGAAATTAACACTGATTTACCCCAAAAAAGGGGTAAAACACCCCTTGGGAACATTCGAATGCAACCACAAGGGGAGGTGCACAACTAGACCATCCTCAGAGCCTACATACCAAGCCAGAAGCTTCTACGGCATATAGTTTTTGAATTATGCGACATACATACGTACATACGTACACACAGACGTCACGAGAAAACTCGACGTAATTTATTCGGGGCTGGTCGAAATTGATTTTTCGGCTGTTTGTATGTTGTTAGGTAGGTACATATGCACGTGCTGATAGGTCGAAAAAA
>JAXGGA010016024.1:0-27633 GCA_038373865.1 Uloborus plumipes
GATTGAAAGTAGAAACGATCTGTTATTATTCTGTCTATTTGTTTCTATTTTTTTATTTTGTTAGGAAAAGTAGTTTCAATTGCACTTTTCAAAAAACTGCACTCTGAATTTATTTTCCATGAACGTATTTGTCAACTGAATGATATTGAAAGCAGATAATACTTAAGAGTTTTTGTTTCACTATTCTTTATCCATCGAAAAGAATACATTTAACAATTTTACTTCTCGTTTATAAAAGAAAAGTCAAATCCATGCACTTAAAAATTCCTTTATGTCTTATTTCTGTTATAAAAATTCTAAAATCCTGCAGTGTTTTTGTTTTTTTTTAAATGAACGCATTAATTTTAAAAAAAGACAATGACTTACGAGTTTATAACAATCCAACCCATTTCTTCAATTTTTATTTACACCTACCCTTTTCTCCTCCACGCCCCACCTCTTAGCATAGAGCCTTAGGTTAGTTACACCCATAGAGCTACGGTTACACCTACGCTGAAATTGACGTCTCTATTTCGAGAGAATCACAAAAATCACCTTTAGTTCTCCTGGTTCTTTCGCATACTAGAACTCGTGATTAAATCCGAATCGGGCATTAAATCCGAATCATTGCTTTAAATAAACCATACCGTTACCGTTTCGTAAAATATGTTTACAGTAAACTCCCAATTGTCCACTCTCTTTCACATTTCCATCGGTTTTTTTGCCGATTATTAAATGATAAAAGCACACTTTTTTAAGTTACAAGTTGAAAAATCTATTTTCAGAACCTTCTTTCCAATTCCCTTTTTATTGCATCAAACCTATTTTTAAGTTCCTAATCCTTACTAGTAAAAACATTTTTTACCACGCTACTTTAAGATCTACCCAAATTGCTCATTTTTACATCTAAACTGCAGTAGAAACCCGACTTTCAGCCGCACACTGCTTCAACAGATGAGTTTTGGTTGCAAAAGTTCCCTCCCCTACCTTATACTTTTTTTTTCTGACATCTAGATTTGCTCACGCTTTTAAGTAATCTGGTTGCAATAATGAGCAGTCCTTCTTCAGCTTTCACATATATTTTTAAGATACACTACTATTGTTTTTCCTAAAGTTTGAAAGTAAGCTAGTGCTACTGGTTCTTTAAGCAATACCATGCATTATTATTGATTTTTACCTATTTCGTAGATTAACAAAAGAATTCACTTATCCGCTATAACCGTGTCATCCTATTATCACTTTTCATTGTCCCCCGTGATGAAAAACTATACCAAATATAATAGACTAATCGCAAGTGTTAGATTAATAAGATTATTTAAATCTATATTAAACAATATTTAATAAATTAACTTTATTTTGTGTTCCTTTTTTTCTGTTCTTTTTTTTTCTCTCTCTCTCTGAATTTTCTTATCCAAAAAAGGTTTTCGCTGGTTGGCGCTTTAGAGCGCACACTTTATCAGTCGTAATACTATGTTTCTTAATGATGCTATTTCAGCCCATTTTATTACAAAATTAATTAATAAAGCTTACAAAGAGGATTCGTTCGCTATTCTTGTTATGTATTTGAATGTTTTTAGTTTTATAAACCCCGTTCAAAGTGGGTATATCTAATTTTTTTATAGACGATCCCATTGTTACAAAACTGTTACAAACCCTTGCCATTGAAAAATGTTGCTGACCCGTGATTGCAAAGCGTAAGTAGGGTGTAGACAAACACTGCAAAAAATAGTTTTTACAGTATAATACTGACAGCCTTTGCTCCAATTTAAAACTGTAAAATGCACAGTAATAAACTGTAAAGCTAGCAATTTTACAGTCTCTTATTGTAAAGTTAGAAATTTTACAGTTTATTGCCGTAAAATTTAGCAGTATTATACTTTAAAAACAATAGTATAATACTGGCAGCCGATGTTCCAGTTTAAAACTAAAATGCACAGTAATAAACTGAAAATTATAAATTTTACAGTTTAGTACTGTAAAATTATAAATTTTACAGTTTAGTACTGTAAAATTACAAATTTTACAGTTTGTTACTGTAAAATTAGAAGTTAAAACAGTTTATTACTATAAAATTAGCTTTATTATACTGTAAAAACCAACATTTATTTTTTAGTGTAGGCTACTCTGATTGATTCCACAATGACAGCAACAGAAACAAAACTATTGCCGCAATCCTTTCGACCTTTCGATTTGTTGTAAATAATACGACCACATGTTTTCGTGCTTGAACTTGCTTACTGCCATCAGGTTTTTAATGTCATATCATAGAGCTGACTCGTCGAACATTTGTTTTTTCTCCTGACGTATTTAAAGAATCATCGTAGTCTGTATAACATCCATTGCTGTGGACATATTTGTTGACAGTATATCCAAGGATTAATGAATTAACAATTTCCTTTTTTTTTTTTTTGAATTCTAAAGGAATAACACAGTTACTTCCACACATATTTTATTTTTGTACGAAAAACACTTTATATGGACTCTTCATTTGTCTTTCATTCAACAGAAATATTTCACAGCTATGTAGTAAACAAAGCCGTTCCTTTCGTACGTAAAAACTTCAAATGGCAGAAACAAACTCTCGGGCTCTTTTTTCCTTCTTTCTTTTAATCCTCGTATTTGTGTCGCAAAATGATAGATTTTGTGTTCAAAATCCTCTAACGTCACGCAAGAATGACAAAGGAAATCCTACTATGTGGAAGACAAATGGGTCTTTCAGTGAGACAAAAGAATTTCTATGTAGCTCGGGAATATCGCACCACTTCATGAACACCCTTTAAGAATCTTTATACAAATAGTTTTTTTTCTATTTAAAAAGTAGTCCGGGGATTCGTTAAAAACATTTAAACTCTAAAATCAGCTGAACAAATTGTGCGTTCCAATTTACCCTTGAAATAAATGTAATATTGCATGAAAAGAAATATTTTACTCAATTTGTATTCAGCTAAAAATGAACGAATAATAATTTTAAAATCTTGAAAAGAAAAGTATTAAAAAAAAAGGAAAAGAAGTAACCACAAACGAATCACTTTTTGTCAAAAGGGAGTAAGTCAACACTGCTCGGAAGTTTTTTTACGCCCTTTTAACAAAAACTGATTCACACAAATGAACTAACATTAAAAATCACTAGTTGACTCACGCCAAGCATTCGCTCCTAACAGAACGAATGCAAAAAATATATTTTTGTTAACTATTTTTTCTAATAACAGCAAAACTGAATTGCTTGTTTATTTTTTGCAGGTAGCGGGGAAAAAATCTTTGAAATGATGTCTTACTTATGACGTTTTAATGAAATATTACTAAAAGTATGCGGTACAAACAAAAAAAATAAATGAATTAACAAAACAAATTAATGGAAACAAACACCTTTTCGAAATAATATATATGTATATAACAAAAGACACATAAATATATTTCCAAAATAATTTTTTATTAAGATAAAAACAAAAAGAGCAATCAGTATGGAACACAAATTTGCCCATTTTTGTAGAATCAACCATATGATGACGAGAAGTTGAAGTAGAATTCTGGTTGGGAAAAAACTCCATTAAAACGACACATTTCTGCCTGTATTCAAACTTAAGTAGTTCCCATTATACGTACGACGCTCTATGAACAACAAAATTGCGGCTTAGTTTTCAAATGCTATTCATTAAAGTAGCGCGCAAACAAAACAAAATAATGACCCCCCCCCCCCCCCAAAATGAAGACCGTGTGTCGCATTTTTTTCAGCTGCCGGCAACATAACCTTTGAAATGAAAGGTAAATCATGGAGATAGATAAAGGAAAAAGGAAGATCGGTCGTGAAAACCGAAAACAGAATACAGAAATAATATACAGAATAATAATACATACTTTTTTTAAAGGCTTAATTTTTTGAATTTTTTTTTTAAAGTGAGAACATAGGATAGAGGTTATTTGTAATTCAAAGTATATTACAAATGAGCATTGTGGACTTAAAAATGAGCCGCTTCATATCAAGACCAGAATTAAGGTTTCTTTGTCGATACTAACAGGTTAAAAACGATTTAAAACGAATCCCTCTTACTAAACCAAATATCGCTTCCAAAATGCTCCAAATATTTGCTTTTATCACAAATTCAGTTAAAAGCTTCGACGGAAATAATAATATGCAAATTCACGGAGTAAAACCAAAAACATTATGTAACAGATTACTTAATTTACTTACATTTTACGGAAGTTACATAGTAGTACACATATCATATAACTGACGTATCACGTATATTTAACATGAAAAAAGCAAGTTAGCAGATAGAAGTTTTTTAATTTAATTATTTTTTGTTAATTATTTTTTTAACTCCACCTCCCCAGTATTTTTTAATATAATTTGAGCTTCTCTTAAAACCATACGTGCCTCATATGTTCATATTTTTGACGTAATTCTATTCATACAAAATTAAGATCTGTCAATGTAAAATAAATATGCACCCTAAATGTATGAATGAGCGTTAAATCTTAAACAGTAATTTTCTTTACACACTCAGGAAATACCCAAATAAGTATTAGAAGTTTTAGTGTGCTAAGTTTCGAAAAATTTTAAACATAATAATTTTAGCTGAGTGAAAAAAGCATTCAACCTAAAGTATTTTCTTGAATTCTTTAAACTCATTATTCTCTGAGTCAATTTGAAATAGTTTTAAAATGTTCTCGCGCGTAATTAGGAAAAGCTCTTAAAACATTTTTGTTGATTTAAAGTAGTGCAAAATAGAAAAGATTCATTTATACTGAAAGGGGAAAAAATAAGCAGGGAAAATAAAGAGCGACTTGTAAACTATTCTCGTTACTTTCAACATTGTAAATTGTGTGTCAGAATTCGGAAACAGTCGTAGTTTCAACAGCTCGAATTTTGTGTAAGATCGTTCAATTTAATGGGCGTTATTAAAATTGAGTTTTCTTTATTCCTGACCAATTTTACGAGCTTGGAACCGAATATTTTTTGAAATAAAAGAAAATCAACTGAAAGTGAAACGTGCGATATTTTAAATTTGGTATAAAATTTTAGAAACATCTTTTCAATCATGCTCTCCGCAAGAAACTTACTAAATTTCATATTGCGTTTAGTTATGATAATATATTAAACTATATTCTTGCGCTATCTCTTCAACCACTGCTCAAGAAAATTGAGAAATAAAATCACATTCATTCTATACATTCAAAAGACATGGAGACAAAACATTAGCAATGCTATTTGGTTATTTTTAGTTACATGTTTATACATTTTAAGAGGGACCTGAAATTTATGACTTTTTTTTTTTTTTTTCAAACACATCAATTGTTACAAGTTTTCATTTAAAATCAATAATGTAATAATCCTCGTTTTTAAGGGCCTTAAAATACAGTAATAAATTTTAAATTCCCTTATAGAAAAAGAAAAAATTCATTTTTGGAGCAAAATATCTTAAAATGACATTTTGAATACAAGGCAAATTTTCAATTTTTGTGTAATAGAAATGTTTTTAGTGATTGGAAGACAGGGAAATCTAACTGTTTGACCTATAATACTCACCTGATATTGCAACATCTGCATTATCTTCATTGCTATCAATATATGAAAATAAAGACTTGAAAATTTGGGTTCTAACAGGGATCCCATGTCGAGGTTTGTGTTCCAAAAATATGTTTTTTTACCCAACAGATGCAATCAACGAAACTGCTATTTAAACTTTACTTATACTTACTAAAAACTAAATAAATACAGAAAAAACTTTTTTTTTCTTTTTTTTCCGCATATATTTTCCTCTCTTCTCTTTTCTTTTTTTTTTAATTCGTATCTTAAAATCATTTGTTTTTTCTTATATGGTTTATGCCTTGCATAGTAAGAACGTGACCAAAGGCGATTTTGCGTTTGAAAAAATAAAAACATTGTATATTTTCTTTAAATCTTTTTCTTTTCATTTTTCAATCTCATTGCTTCTTTTTTTTTTAATTTTTACATTAAAATTTGTTAATTAAAATACTCTTCGATATTATATTTTTCATCTTTCATTTTAAAAACTTAATTTCAACTTTATGTATGTGTGTGGCTTTGTTTTAAAATTATGAAATTTTTTTTTTCATTTTTTAAAACCGGAAATAAAGTTTTAAAAGTGGTTTGCAAAGCGTTTTTCTTTTCTTTTTTTTTTTTTGTTAAGTAACTAAATTCAAATACAAGAGTTTCAGATGATTAATTTTAATACCATAATGCTATTAAACAAAATAAAATGTATTACCTTTAACATTTATTTTAAAAGTTTTTATCATCATGCAAAATCTAATTTAGCTTGTGAAAAAGAACCGAGGGGATTATTGGATTAATTTTAATCTCAAAAAATATATTCCAATTAAAAAAGTATACTCTCAGGGTATTTAAAAATCAACACACGTGTTACAATTTTGAGTAAAAATAATTTTAATCAGAGGAGATTAGGTGAATCAGAAACTATTACGAACAAGATACTTTACTTTAAATTTTTCAACACATTTAGGTTTTTTATCGTTTTCGCGAGCTATTGCAAGCGTACTTCTTTTTTCCCGGTACATACATAATCGAGCCGTTTTTAGTTGCCAGTTTGCAATATTTTAACTAGACAACGAATAGACATCGAATACATTTATTTTTCAGCATGACTGGTATTTTTAAAGTTTATTCTTCTCTGAAAATCTTTTAAAAACTTTCATAAACTATTACTTTACGGTAATAGTTGGCATTTTCGTATCGCACTTTTATAGTTCATTTAGTTCCAGAAAGAAAAACAGAATCATTATTTGTTTTATTTTTTACGCTACTTCTTTGAAAACGTGTCACACACAATGTAATTTGTTTGACCAAGCAAGTATTTTTTTTTTTTTTTGTTAGCTTTTAGCCTGTTCTTTCAGAAACAAATATTTCGTATTTTTAAAGCAGTTTTCTATACAGTTAGGGACCTGTGTTTGACCAAAGTAAATACCTTTACCAGTGACAAACCAATTCTATTTAAAACCATGAAAGTAAACACGTTTTTAAAAGCAGAAACATTTTCACGCATAAATATTTTTACGCACTCATGTCTGGTGTTTATTACTTTCTGCTGTTTTGGGTCACGCGATTTGTATTTACTTCTCCTGCTATATTATTGAAGCTCACCATAATTAGAAGCTTTCAGGAAGGAGGGGTCAGATAGACACTTATCAACCATTTAGTCCTCCATATACGACTTAAGAAAGGGCAGAAGGCAGAGATAAGCGCCTACGTAATAATTCTGTTGATCCTAAGCGCTGGGAGACATAGGGCTCTAACCAAGAAATACTTGTTTTAAGAGATGAGATGAATGTATAAATATGTATGAAAGTAAATGCGTAGTGAAGCTTAAATGTATATAAACCAAGCATTTTTGTTTCAGTCTTACATCTATTCTAAATAAAAGCAAAATGTGTTCTAAAAACCAATGTAAAAATGATTTCAGCTGTATTTTCAAATAGTTTAGAAACAATTTAACTAGTAAAATTGGTAGCAGAAAAAATAATTTGAGTAATGAATCTAGAAAAAACTGGTAATAGTATTTTCGTAACAACTAAAAGTTCATTTAAGATTATCATTCTTCCAACTTATTTTAGCTGTACGTTTAGGACTCTAAATTATAAGTGATTCACTTACTCCTTTTTTTAATTTTTTTAAACTATTCATGTAATGTATTGTGTAGATTGGAAACAATTTAACAGGTAAAAGTTTGTAAAAGAAAAAAAATGACTTATACATTTAAAAAATGAGATTGTATTTTATATATAACTAAAAGTTCATTAAAGGATTTCCTGTCAATTAATTTCATTCCTGTCAATGTATACTTAGGACTCTAAACTCTAACTAGTTCACATTATAACTTGTTTTTTTTTTAATTTTCTCACAACTATTTGTGTAATGTACTGTATGGTTCAGAAGCAATTAAATTGGTACAGTTAACAAAAGAAAAACAAATTGATGCATGATTAAAAAAAGCTTGTAATTGTATTTTCCAAATAAATAAAACCTTAATTTAAGGATTTCCTTTCAATTTATTTCACGTTTATATGTAGGATTCTTACCTCTAACTGACTCACATTTAAACTTATTTTTAACGTATCTCAAATTTTTGTACACTACAGTTTCATTATCTCTTGAATTGAAATCTCCTCCTCTCGAGCACGCGACACGTCGATTAAAACCCGTTCCTTGTCGTTTAATGGAGATCCTGAATGGTCTGTCCTAGGTATCAAGGACTTGATGGATGACTCAACTAAATGACAATATATCTAGCAAACCAGCCTCCGGCTTGTGTGGACATAGCTCTTTAGGGAAAATCATTACAAGATGAATTGAAAGATAAGTTTTGAATCTTGTTTATCCCCTGGGTAAAAAACCTGGGTAAAAAATTTTCGCTCACAAACTGTTTAAAGTGTTCTATATGTATTTGCTATAATTTATTGTGATCGAAGAGTTAAAAAAAAAAAAAAAAAAAAAAAAAAACCTCATAATTCATCATAAATGTGTGCATTTCATATCCTAATTTATTTTTTAATTTTTTTACTTGAATTTTATTTAGATACATCAGTATCGCTACAGGCAAATACTGACGTTTAATATCTCATTTCACAATTACGTTGCAGGGGTTTTTTTTTAATCTCCACCAATAATTCTCTAGCATAGTTCTCAATTATCTCCATCAGATTTAACCCATTAATGCCTGACATTTTTTTCCTAAGATATTTTGTATACTGGTTACAAACAGTGTTTAATGGACTGGAAAAATAATTTTAAAATATTATGTAAAAAATATTTTTTTTTATTAAGGAAAGAAAAATCGTTCCTTTAAAGTTACGATAGACCCCAGAGGGTACATACTTTTTTTACTAAAACTGTTTTCTGCCTATGATATAATATTTAAAGAGGCATTTTATAGAAAGGAATAAAATCAGCAATTAACATAAACTGGGAAGCTTGGAATAACTTTGAAAACTTAGCGTTTTTTCTTGAGATTGTGAACGATGTAATTTTTGATAAAGATCATATTAAAACTACTACAAAACACACTTTACAATGGTTATGTGCTGCAATCTGTTAATAACGAATTGAAACAATACCAAGGTACTAATTGAACACTATTATTTGGTTGAAATGCTCATTCTGGGGAAATTCAGACCCCTCTTTAGACCGTCCCTAAAAAGGGACGCTAGGCATTAATGGGTTAAATTACGCTTTTCACAAAAAAGGGACGTCACTTGTATTTAAAAAAGAATAACTTATTTATCCGCAGTATCAAAGGACATATTAACTAGTGTTAATACCTTCTTTTTATTGTTAGCGCATTTCTGAGTCAGTTCTCTCCAGGGCCGTAGCTAGAGCGAAAGTCTATGGTAATTATAGATGTAAGTATTAGCAATATGAATATAGTAGTCTTTCAGAAATAGGGGGTCTTGAGATTTCTCCCTGGAAATTTTTGAAGTTTGTCGAAATAAGAAGTTCCGTACGTAGAAATTAAAGCAAAATAATGATACTGGCATTCATAATGTAAGTAAAAGTGTCATTGATTTTTTGTCTTTCTAATTTGGCCACGTAAAAAGCTTTATCCTTTTTGCAGACCTAGAGTGGTCCCCCGATATAGCATCTAGTCTTTTATGTGCCACCATTAAAGCACGGATGGGTGTAGCGCGGATAATTTTAACTCCCAGTTTCCACCTGATGGATGCATATGGGCAGATACGGTATTGGAATTTCCTTAACAAAATAATTTTTTGTGTAACTACACTTGTATGTGTGTTTTATGCATATTGCAAAAGCCCTTAGCGCTTTTCCCAACCCAGATGTAATAAAAGCAATAATCTACAAAAGATGTAACACACACATATGAAAGAAAATATCCTCGCAAAAATAACACAGTTTTAGG
The DNA here is from genome assembly GCA_038373865.1 of Uloborus plumipes. Taxonomy (NCBI): domain Eukaryota; kingdom Metazoa; phylum Arthropoda; class Arachnida; order Araneae; family Uloboridae; genus Uloborus; species Uloborus plumipes. The sequence continues at coordinate 9,876 of JAXGGA010016024.1, forward strand.
CACTGCACTATTAATCTTCGTAATTTCAAAAAGCAACACGACATATTTTGAGATATTTCAAGCACTGTATTTCAAATTTGATGCAAGAACGTGCTAAATAAAACACACCATTTTAAACTTACCCTTTTTACTCTTAATGTTAGTGAAACAAAGGAAAAAAAGTAAAATTTAGTTTAAAAAATCCTATACATAGTAAAAAGTTTAATTAGTGGGCTTTAATGTATTTAAAATGCATGCTATAGTTTACACTTTGAAGTTATTCTCCTGAATAATCACGTTTTTTGAGATATGACGCCATTGAAATGGGTGCTCACAGTGAGAACAGAAATCAAAATTCTGGATTAAGGGAGTAGAACCGTTTGTGTGCTTTTTAAGCCTGTTTTGCATAATTCTTTTTAAAAAATGTAATAAACCATTAATGCATAATATTTCATCAACATTATTTAACCATTTTCTTGAATAGACACTATATGTTGGATTTTGTTTTATAACGAAAAGGTGATTCGTAGACTCAAAAATAGAAATCACAATTTTCTACGCTTCTTTTCCCTCCGCGATACTTTTTCACTTCCCTAATAGAGTTTTTTTTTTCTTTTGGAAAACAGTACAGATATGGAAGATAAGAAAAAGTAAGAACTATCGATCTATAAACACCTGACAGGAAAATAAGTTACAAGTAATAAATCCCTTTATCTTTTTGATTAGCTTTCAGTTTTCAAGATTTTTAACCAAACTATTAAAACAATTTTAAAAAAGAAGCAGTGATAAGCGAGATAAAATCCTAGAAAAAGTAATCTTTAATCTCTAAAACTGACTTCAGTATCTAGGACATTTCGTACTAAAATGCAAACAACCTTTTGGTATTTTTTACAAATCTTTCGAAAAGTGGATGATTTTGATTTTGTGAATTTTTATAAAACCTTTATTTTCATGTGAAACACAGACTAAATCAGGAAGCAAAACTTAACCGAATGTAGCTGTCGTTCGTTTAAAACGAGATGACACAATTGTATTTTCTAGAAAAAACAAACGTACCGTAAAATGGGGTGAATCGGTACTTTTCAGCTTTAATCGTAAAAAAAGTAGTTAGAAGAATTTTTAAAATTTAAATTTTTGGGTAAAAACGTCGGTCTTGTTTTGCTTTTGATATTCCAAGCAAAGACAAAACCATTTCGAGCAATTATTATTTATATATATAGTAATTAATTGGTGTTCCGAATCACCCGGCTGATAGGGGTCAATCGGAACATATGTTACATTTTTTATTTTTTTAAATTTAACATGTAATCGGTCTCACAAACATGAGCAATATTGAATGAAGAGAATAAAATTAGAGAGTCACTGTCAAATAAAAGTTTATTTTCTATACCAGTAAACGTTTCCCTTGAGCGAGCAGAACTTGCTGTAACTTTCCTCGCCATTTTGAAGGCGCGAAGCGTCTCAATAATTCGAATGATTTTTTTTGATGCAGGAAAAAAGTGAAGGCGTGAAGCGTCTGTTAGCGAGCCGCCTTGGCGGCGAGTATTTTTTTGAAACATTCTTTATTACTTTAAAGTCGCTCGTGCAACGCCGGGCCACGCAGCTAGCTGTTTGGGCATTAGTGGGCCACGTTCGTAGTATGTCTTAAAATCTTATGAAAATTGAATTATATCAAATAATATCACATCAGAATGAGGTAAAAGTTGGGAGGCGGGGGGACATTATGCATCAACATGCCGCAGGAAGCTGATCTAGCTGCCCTGGCAGCTAGTCCTTAACAGTAAAATTTGCTAGTCGCAAAAGCAGAATAAAGAGGAAACATTGACAATTCTTACACTAAAATCAATTACAAGTATTTTAATTGTTAACAAATAGAAACTGACAACAGATAGACATTTTAAATCATTGAGTTTTATTTCCTCGTTGGCCAACAATGACTTCGATTTCCAATCGAGTCAATTTAAGCCTTAACCGCTTTTGCTAAAAACGTTATAATTCGAGTTATATTATGCATGGAAGTTCAACACATATCTTATCAGACGCAGAAGTTTTTTTTTTTTCTTCTTTTGTTGTCCTTAAATTTGAAAATATGTTAACACTTGCGAAAAACGTTTTAAAGGTTTTTAAGTAATATCTATGCTAATTAGCGTCATCCGAAGATACGACCTAGCGAAGAACACTCTAGATCACTTCACCTTTCAAGCAAAAAATAATTTTCAAAATCGATCCATCCGTTTAGGCTCTAGAGTGCCACAGAGTGATACACAGATCGACAGATATAGAGACACACAGAGACGATGGATTTGTTTGTTTTACTTCTTTTAGAAGCCATGAACCATGCAGTGCCTCCTCTATATTATTTGAACTGCTCTTTACATATAAATTTTCGCTTCAATTTCGAATGAAGCTAAGCCCAATTAAATTGAGAAACAAACCGGAATATTTTACGTAAAGTAAAGAAAATTAATCACTGTATAGCATGAATTATTCATATGGAAATTATTCATTATATTCATTCTCTTAACTTCTTAGAGTTGTGTTTCTATAAATCTGCACTACTACGATATTTTCGGAGGAAACTTTGGAATATTCAAATGCAATGTTTTAATATATAGTTTTGTAAATCGTCACGGTAAGATTTTTATGCAATTTTTTCTTTGTTTTAAAAATGAATAGTTGAGCTTATTCTTAAAATATATTTGTAAATATTTATGCGAAATAAATCATAATTACGTTTCTTTGTCTGTTATTGCGTTGAAGCATTCTAGCATAGTATATTATTATACATTTAATGCCACAGACACGCATAAGGAAACAAATCTTATGATAAAAAATGCATCGAGTACAAAATTTTAGAATTAAACTATGAGGTATATAGGAAAAAAAATCTTTATTTTTTTTAGTTTACTCACTCCTAATCATATATTATAGCCAAAATAATAAAAAAATATAAAGGCCACCGAAAAACAAGGAATTAAAGTATGTTGTATTGTAACATACGTATTTTTCATACCACACACACAGATCTCCTCTTTCTCTCTCTAAAAAATTATCAAAAACCTTTTTTCACAGGTTTACCATGAAAATTAATTACGTATTTCACTTTAGCCACAGTTTTGCATTTTGAATGTAATTTTTAAAAAATCCATCACTGTGTGTGAATAAAGATTTAAAATTGACTTGTTCTTGTTTTACGTTAGAGCAAAAGAAAATATTGAATGTTACTTTTACTTTCTTCCACAAAATTGCTACTCATTTTGCTATAAGTTGCATAATTGCTAGATAATGAAATAATTTTTACGCAAATTAATTCAAAATATTTAAAAGCATAAGTTCTCAAATATTTAAAATTGTTTTTTTTTAATTAAACTAGTAGTAGAAATGTAAAAATGTAAACACATGTATAAACTGACACTCTGTCGAATGTCAATTGCATTTATTTTATTCTTGGACGAATCTATAATATATTTCTTGAAGAAGAAATATATTTCTTGAAGCTGAATTCGAATAGAACACCTAATTCGCTTGACCGTTTTACTAAAGGACAGTTAAAGCCACCACTGGTTATTCGTGGGTTGTTATGTGTATAGCTGCCCCATGAAATAGACAAACAACCATTTTTCAAAAACGACGATATAAGTAGCAAACTCATGATTGGTTAAAATTTCCGCAACTTCATTATTTGGCTTTGAGATGCTATTTCTCTACAGGGTAAAAAAAATCAGAGACGTACCTAGAAAATAATAGGCAGCTAATCTGCCTAAATTCACACAGTAAAGTATCAACAAAAATCATGAAAGTTTCTCTCTAAACGTCTCACATTGAAATTTACCCGGAATCTTTCAGAATAATTAAGAAAACTTTATAGAAAAAGTCAGTCACGTTTTTAGAATAAATCATGATCTTTCCAAGAAAACTTACTATACATATAATAAAGGTTTGGCAAAATTCTGATTTATCAAAAAATGTTTAAAAACATTTAAGCAAATGTGGCCAAAGTTGCATAATTGTAAACGTATATCGAACTGCTTATCTGCGTAGAATTCATGCAAAGCTACAATATCCAGAGACTGAAGTTCTCCCTAGAGTGTGGCTCAGTTACTTTGAGCGGACTATAATTGAGCTCGAGGCAAAACAGTTTACACAAACTTTAAGTATGTTTTGACACCAGTAGGTTTAAAAAAAATCACCACAAAAGATCTGCGTTTGTGCATTTTTTTTTTTTTTCAACTATATTTTGATTATTTTAAGTGCATTTACACTAAAAAGAATGAAATAAAATATTTTTGGAAAAAAATAGAACCGACTTCAGTTGGAAATTGCTCTAAAAAGTAAAAAATATTTTTTTTCTTTGAACACCATCGAAACTACTTTTAAACGTAAGTTTTGAAGTCGGCGCAAAAACAATGTATACAATCATACGCAACTACAATTCAACTTTAAATATAAATTTTAATGGATTCATTTCATTGATTACCACACATTTGTGTAATGGTACAAATATTCTTCTTTTGATTTTCAATGGTTTCTTTGAAAAAATGTTGGCAAAATATGGTTAAATATCATTTTACCTATCGTTTTTGCGCCGACTTCAAAACTTATGTTTAAAAGTAGCTTCAATGGTGTTCAAAGAAAAAAAAATATTTTTTACTTTTTAGAGCAATTTCCAACTGAAGTCGGTTCTATTTTTTTTTTTCCAAAAATATTTTATTACTTAAGGCATCGGTTCCCAAACGGTGGTGCACGAAAATAAATTCGTTATAGCAGAGTTTTAACATCTTCGTTTGCAATGAAACCTCAAGTTCAATTGTTTTTTCTTCAACGTTTAAGTTTATTGGAAAAAAAGGGGGGGAAAAGCTTAAAATTCATCTGAGACAATTTTTCAAAAAAATATTTTAAAGGATCATTTTTTAAATGGATTTATGTTTCAGTGTCCCAAATAGGTGCACTGTTGTGTCAGGAAAAGGAATTTTAAATTGTATTACCCCTTTGAACAACGTTTATATTGGAAATGGGTTTTTCAACAGATAAAGATAAATGCAGAAGCAATTTTAACGCTGAACCAAATGTAAGGCTGAAACTGTTAGGTATTTGAGACAAACTATGAAATTATCTTATTTTTTCTTCAACTATTCTGCTAAAAAATATTCCTAAAATTAACTAAACCCAGGCTCGTCATTTAGGGGGGGGCGGGGGGTCAATTGCCCCCCCCCCCTGGCTTTGAGAAATCAATGTACTTAACTATAAGTGGGCGTGGCTTTTGATGTTTTCCGATGAAATTGCATTGTGTTTGGACCCTTTGCCCCCCCCCCCTGGAAAAACTTGAAATGACGTCCCTGATTAAACCCCAAAGCACAAGAATTTGTTGTTTTGAACTTGTTTCGAAATCATTTTGTATCTATCATTTTGGGGTTGAAGCAATATTTGTACAACAAAATTTTACAATTATTATTTTTGTTCTTGCTACAACTATCATTTATAGTAAAGAGTTAATATTCTTCATGTATAAAAATTGAGCTCTGATTTCAAAAGTAAACACGAAAAAAAAAAAAGCCAAAAATTGAAAGTAAACTTATACGATAGGAACTTAATAAGATTGTAAAAACTATTAAATATTATTATTAAAGATGGCCTTATATAAGATCAGGTTTAGAAGAAAAATGTTTTTCTTCATTTCGTTTACATTAGACTTTGAATTCAATTACAGACATCTTAATTTCATTGCAAAAAAAGGAGTGGGAGGGGATAAAATATTTTACTCAATTAGTAAAAAAAGGGGGCAATTGAAGAAATAAAGTTAGGATATCCTCATAAGAATTCGAAAGAGGAGAAATAAATAATTAATTATATTGGTTTTTCTCTTGCCTTTAATTGAAATGCAAATGAATCGTTTTCCTTCAATTGGATTGTAATAATTTCATTACCGAAAGATCCAATGAAAAAATAAGTCTCATTTTTATTTCCATGATTAAGAGTAATGAAATGTGTGCAGTTTTTACTACCTTTTTCAAATTTTATTTTCGTTGTTTCGTATCTAACATTTATTTCAAATTCATATTTATTGATTTCATTTATATATTTCAAAAAATAAAATAAAATAAAACTGTGGCACCTGTAAACAAAAGGTTGCTATGTACATTTCTTATCTTTTTTGACTTTCAAGATTTACACATGATTTACTATTATTTATTTATTAAAAGTGTATCTAGCGTTTTTTTCTCATAGATTATAATTTGCTGATTCCGTTGATTATCTCTCACGTTTACACTGTTATAACTATTAATGCAATTCGGAAAAATATGTAATTACTTACAGCAACAATCGCCGAAGGAATAACTATTCCCATTTTATTTTTTTTACCCGAAACTATTTTGCCTATAAGAATAGTTAAAAAATAAAGAAGTAGAATTCTCAATCAAAAAAGCTTTTATCCTTATTTTTAATTTATAGAATTTTTTTCTACTTTAGAAAAAAATACTTTTTTAGAAAGACATGAAAACTCATTTTTAAAAAAAGTGAATAGTTAAGACGTTGTTTTAATAGCCCAGGCTGTTCAAGGCATGCAGCCTCTATGCTTTCCAAATTGCATCAACTCAAGGGAGAGCCACGAGAGACCACTGAGCAAGAGTCACTGTTTGATGTGTCTTATCCAAATTTGAAATTATTAAGCCTTATTTTTTATTATTTAATTTATTTATATTTATTAATTTTAGTTTTTATTTATTTAATCACTTATTATTTTATTCATTTTGAGGACAATAGCCACCTTGTAAATTACAGCTCAAAGTTGTGCATTATGCTGGAAAACTTGCTTTGAGCCTCAACAGCAGGATTTGAGTATCCAGAACAATTACATGTGTTTCCAACAAGATGGAGCAGTGGTATATTCAAGTCGCATTTCTATTAGGAAACTGAGGCAAATGTTCCACGTTCGTTTTATCTATGTTTACCCTCGTGGGTTCCTTGGGGACATATGTGACCCCAATGCAATTTCTGTTTAATATATCTTGTTAATCAACCATTTGTTTTTAATGGCATTTTGTGGCTTTTATTCCTTCAGTTTTCTATTCAAAATAATGCTATTATTGTGTTTTATTTTTCCCGATTCGCATTTTTTGCACACAAGACCCTTGGGGTCACTTCCCCAGAATGCCAAAAAAAGAGGACGTTGCAACTTTTGTTCAAGAAAACTGGACAGAAAATGCATCGAAAAATGTCATAAGTGTTTGAAATTCACTGGCAAAAATCATGTTTTTTCAGGTCTGTAACAGTTGTAAATAAATCTACAGTTATTGTGAGTTTTGCTCGAAAATTTTAATTTTTAATGCATAAAATAATTTTTACTTTGATTGTGTCTTTTTATTTCTATTTTTTTAGCATTTAAAAGTGTGTGAACTTAAATAATGCATGTAACATTCAATAATCATAATAAATTAATTAAAGGGAGCATTGGGGTCGTTTATGACCCCAAGGGTCTTAAGTGTAACTGAAATGGGAGGGACCCACGAGGGTTAAGGAACAACGTTGTGTGGATCACAAAGTCGTCCAACTGAAGAATTTTGTGCCTCTTTCTTGTGGGAAGCTTATATTTCATATAAGGATATTTGTTCACTCGTTATCCGATTAAGCAGAGCTGATAATATCAAACTGTCTTTTAGTATACTCAAAGTAACTCAGTCATTTAAAGTTTCTTTAAAATAAGTTACAAGTTACTTGCATTACATGAAAAATGATCAAAAAAGCTTTGTGCTGAACTATAATTGAAGTTAAAAATCAACGTAAATAAAGCACAAATAAGGTAGAAAGTACAGCAAATAGCTATTTCAAGGATACAATGGAGCCCCTTCCTCAGTGCAAGAAGCTCAGCAAACAACATGAAAGCTGTAAGAGAACTGAGCGCGAAGCACGTGGTCCCCGGTATTTCTAACAAATGGGCCAGTGCGCTTGAACTCACGACGAAAGCGGGAAAATACCGACCAATCAGCGATCAGCGAAACAGCCGGGAGAGCGAAAAAAGGGAAGAGAGCAAAGAAAAGTAGGGGAAATAAAAGCGCGGGAGAAAACACTAGAAGACGAAATTATAAAAATTGCTTCCAGATGTCAGGGAAAAATGGAACACTGGAAAAATCATTCACCAGAGAATGGGAATTTTTCCAAATATAGTAAGCTTCCCAAAAAATCGAGGTCATAAACTGACGAACATTTACAAATAATTCTAGCTGAAGAAAAATTAAAGCAGTGACCAGAAGTCCAACAATGGTGAGCAATGGAAGAGCGTGCTAGTTCTTTATGTTTAACATAATTTTGATGCTCTTTCAGACGGTGCTTAAGAGGCCGCTTAGTCTGGCCTACATAGCTAAGTCCGCATTTGCAAGAGATGCTATAAATGCCCCAGTTGCTTTGGCAATCAATGGGATGCTTCAAGTTGGTAAACTTAATTTTGTTCACAGGAGGGAAAGAAATATCGAAACCAAACTTTTTCAAAATCTTTGCAACTTGATGACTTATTTTTGGATAAAAAGGCAAAACAATGGTGTAACCAACCTTAGAATCGGAAACCTTGCTAGAATGAGAGGGCTTTATTAGCCTATTATATATAGAATCAATAATCTTGGGCGAGTAATCCCGATCAAGAGCCACAGCTTTTAAATAAGAAAGCTCAGTATTTAAAGAACTGGATGAAGAACAGATATTCAAGGCACGAAACACAAAAGCCTTAAATGAGGCCAACTTTTGGTTTCGAGGATGAGAAGAGTAGTTGTGAGGAGGTAGTGTAACAGCAAAGGGCTTTCGATACACTGAAGTCATAAAATCGTTATTACTTTTAGTAATCAAAACGACCAAGAATGAAAGAGAACTTTCCATTTCCATTTCAATAGTGAATTGGATGCAAGGATCGATAGAATTAAGAGTGGAAAGTAAAAGCTCATTATTAACTTGGTTTTGGTCAAGCAAAACAACTTGACCAAAACCCAACTTCTTTCCCCTACTTTCCTTTGCTGTCTTCCCCTTTTCTTCGCTCTCCTGGCTGTTTCGCTGATCGCTGATTGGTCGGTGTTTTCCCGCTCTCGTCGTGAGTTCATACGCACTGGCCCATTTGTTATAAATACCGGGGCCCACGTGCTTCGCGCTCAGTTCTCTTACAGCTTTCATGTTGTTTGCTGAGCTTCTTGCACTGAGGAAGGGGCTCCATTGTAGCCTTGAAATAGCTATTTGCTGTACTTTCTACCTTATTTGTGCTTTATTTACGTTGATTTTTAACTTTAATTATAGTTCAGCACAAAGCTTTTTTGATCATTTTTCATTTAACTTTGGCTTAAACTGGCCTTTGGTCACTTTTTCGAATTTTCTGAACTCATTATGTCGGAAATCAACAGGTTTTGTAGTCTTAGACTGAAAAAGTACAGGTTTTTGGATCATTTGTCCTTTCTCTGTGGTTGTAAACGTAGGAGAATAATTCCAAAGTTTATTTCGTTCAGTTGTAACCTTTCTTCCTCTCCTAAAATTAGCAAAGTGCTTTTTCGTTCTAAGTTGGCTCTGTTAAGAGCTATTATTCAGGAAACTCGGAAGAAAATTTCTAATATTGAAAATGAGTTGTTTTCTTTGCATCTAAAACTTTCGAATTCTGACTTAGATTTTGATTCGGTTGATAGGAAAAGTTGGAATAGGGTTCTTCAATCTACCTTTAAACATAGGACTACTATTCAGAAAAAGTGGAAATCTCTTTGTGCTAATAATGTGGATCATTCGTCTGATGTTTTACCAAAGGTGAATCAGAATGCGGTCCTCAATCTTTCTTCTAAGCTCTTGAATTCGGATCAGATTAATGCTCTCAAACTGAATAACAATTTTGCTTCTTCTTCAAAACCTTCATTTCCCAAATTGGTTGCTCTAATTGAGAAAGCCTTTAGATTTAGTGCTCTTACTGCTTCTCAAAAGGATTCTATTAGGCATCTCATTGCCAATACTGTGGATTTTAATGCTAAATTGACTTCAAATACTTTCAGCAAGCATGCTAAGTTTTCGGTAAAAGGTTTATGTTCCGATCCTGATATAGTAGTCACTAAGGCTGACAAAGGAGATCAAGTTGTTATTCTGGACAAAAGCTCATATTTGGATAAATGTAAAGATTTAATTGAAGTTGGTCCATATGTGACACTTCATAAAGACCCGAGTACTAAAGAGGTCAACTTGATTAGAAACATTGTGAAGGCTTCTCCTATCATCAGTGATTCTTCAAAAAGGTGTTTGATTCTTTCTGTTGCACACTGTGCCCGATTTTATGCTTTACCAAAGGTCCATAAACCAAACGTTCCTCTTAGGCCAATTGTTTCAAACATTGGCACAGCTTCTTACAAACTAGCGAAGTATTTAGTTTCCATTTTTTCTCCTCTTTTTGACCAACAATTCTTTCACTGTTAAAAATTCCATTGACTTTGTTCAGAAGTTACGTTGCTTTAAGCCTCACGGCGTAACGATGGCTTCTTTTGACGTGAAATCACTTTTCACTAATGTACCTGTTATTGGAGCACTGGATTGTCTCAAATTGAGACTCCAGGAACATCATTTTTCTAGTTTTGAGGTTGATGAGCTTATTTCTCTTACTCGTGCTTGTCTTGAGCAGAATACTTTTGTGTTTGATGGTGTTTACTATCGCATGTCCGAAGGTTTAGCGATGGGTAATAGAGTGGGCCGAAAAAACACTTTTTTTTATTTCGAATTTGTATTAGCGCGGAAAAGTTGCGAATTATGAAGACAAAAGGAAAGAAAAAAAAATTTCGAAATCGGTTGATATCTTCCGATCGCGCATAAGGCCTAAAATTTGACAAAAAATGAAAAAACTTCATTTTCGCGATTTTTTTTTAAATTTTTGAAATGTATGTTTTCGAAATGTAATAGTGCAGAAAAGTAGCTGATTGTGAAGACAAAAAGAAGGAAAAAAAATTATCGAAATCCATTGATGTCTTCCGATCGCGCATAAGGCCTAAAATTTGACAAAATATAAAAAAACTGCATTTTTGCGATTTTTTTTAAAAATTTTTACAAGAAATGTTTTCATAATTGTTTCGCGCGGAAAAGTTTATAATTATGAAGACAAAAAGAGGGATAAAAAGGAGGAAAAAAAATTATCGAAATCGATTAATATCTTCCGGTCGTTCCTAGGGCCTAAACTTTGACAAAATATGAAAAAACATCATTTTTGCGATTTTTTGTTTAATTTTTTGAATTAGATGTTTTCGCAATACAATACTTGTAACGTTTGCTAATATAGCCTTAAAACATTGTGTTTAGATTTTGTTTTGGTCAGTTAACATCTTCCGGTCGTGCATTAACCCCAAAATTATCCAAAATAATAATTTAAAAAAAGTTATTTTTACGCGTTTTTGGTTTTTGATGAATAATTTTTTGTGAAACAACCGTATTATTTTTTGAGACAGACTGACAATAAGATAGAAAAACAAACTACCACAGGTTCAGTAGATATTATTCAGTTGCGAAAAGCCTTAGAAACTCTCATGCGTAGACGTCGGGCAGCAATCCAGGCAACGTCGCTCGCCTGGCAACGGCTCTCTTCCACTCTATCGCCGCCTTCCTAGGACCATGTCAGCTGTCTGCCTATATTGTTTTTTCAGTCTGCGTTTCTATGTAGCAATCGTAGTGTACTATTATTTAATTCAATCTAGCTGTTTTCAGTTTGAAATTCTTGTAGTCTTCTGTAAGGATGTAGTTTCCTGCTGTGTGTGGACTCTGATTTAACAAAAAGTCATGTAATAACAAAACAAATACTCTAATAACAAGACAAATATTTGGCTGCCCCACTTTTGGCACTCCAAAGAACTGCCATCAGACTAACTGCCTACTGGCGTAGACACCATTATGAATTTCTAGTGCCAAATTTTTACCTTCCTTGAGTACGGCACCTAATGATGTCCTTGCCAGTGGACGGCTTGTTTGATGGCAATTCTTTCGAAGCACCAAAAGTGAGGCAGCCAAATATTTGTCTTGTTATTAGAGTATTTGTCTTGTTATTTGGCCCGGCAATTGTATAACTTTTTCGTTAAAGCACCGAGCTCACACAGAGCAGAAAACTACATCATTACAGAAGACTACAAGAATTTCAAAATGAAAACAGCTAGATTGAACTAAATAATAGTACACTGCGATTGCTACATAGAAACGCAGACTGAAAAAACAATATAGGCAGACAGCTGACATGGTCCTAGGAAGCGGCGATAGAGTGGAAGAGAGCCGTCGCCAGGCGAGCGACGTTGCCTGGATTGCTGCCCGACGTTTACGCATGAGAGTTTCTAAGGCTTTTCGCAACTGAATAATATCGACTGAACCTGTGGTAGTTTGTTTTTCTATCTTATTGTCAGTCTGTCCCAAAAAATAATACGGTTGTTTCACAAAAAATTATTCATCAAAAACCAAAAACGCGTGAAAATAACTTTTTTTAATTATTATTTTGGATAATTTTGGGGTTAATGCGCGACCGGAAGATATTAACTGACCAAAACAAAATCAAAACACAATGTTTTAAGACTATATTAGCAAACAATACAAGTACTGCATTACGAAAACATCGAATTCAAAAAATTAAACGAAAAATCGCAAAAATGATGTTTTTTCATATTTTGTCAAAGTTTAGGCCCTAGGCACGACCGAAAGATATTAATCGATTTCGATAATTTTTTTTCCTCCTTTTTATCCCTCTTTTTGTCGTCATAATTATAAACTTTTCCGCAAGAAAAAATTATGAAAACATTTCATTCAAAATTTTTTTTTAAAAATAGCAAAAATGAAGTTTTTTTCATATTTTGTCAAATTTTAGGCCTTATGCGCGATCGGAAGATATCAATGGATTTCAATATTTTTTTTCCTTCTTTTTGTCTTCACAATTAGCTACTTTTCCGCATCATTATATTTCGAAAACATCCAATTCAAAAATTTAAAAAAAAAAAATCGCGAAAATGAAGTTTTTTCATTTTTTGTCAAATTTTAGGCCTTATGCGCGATCGGAAGATATCAACCGATTTCGAAAATTTTTTTTTCCTTCTCTTTGTCTTCATAATTCGCAACTTGTCCGCGCTATTACAAACTCGAAATTAAAAAAAAGTGTTTTTTCGGCCCACCCTAATGGGTATTTTAAGTGACATTTATATGCACTATTTTGAGGTAAAACCTTTTGAAACCATAAAGTTTCCGTTCTATGTTCGTTATGTTGACGATTGCTTTGTTTTGCTTGACCAAAACCAAGTTAAGATTGAGCTTTTACTTTCCACTCTTAATTCTATCAATCCTTGCATCCAATTCACTATTGAAATGGAAATGGAAAGTTCTCTTTCATTCTTGGACGTTTTGATTACTTAAAGTAATAACGATTTTATGACTTCAGTGTATCGAAAGCTCTTTGCTGTTACACTACCTCCTCACAACTACTCTTCTCATCCTCGAAACCAAAAGTTGGCCTCATTTAAGGCTTTTGTGTTTCGTGCCTTGAATATCTGTTCTTCATCCAGTTCTTTAAATACTGAGCTTTCTTATTTAAAAGCTGTGGTTCTTGATCGGGGTTACTCGCCCAAGATTATTGATTCTATATATAATAGGCTAATAAAGCCCTCTCATTCTAGCAAGGTTTCCGATTCTAAGGTTGGTTACACCATTGTTTTGCCTTTTTATCCAAAAATAAGTCATCAAGTTGCAAAGATTTTGAAAAAGTTTGGTTTCGATATTTCTTTCTCTCCTGTGAACAAAATTGAGTTTACAAACTTGAAGCATCCCATTGATTGCCAAAGCAACTGGGGCATTTATAGCATCTCTTGCAAATGCGGACTTAGCTATGTAGGCCAGACTAAGCGGCCTCTTAAGCACCGTCTGAAAGAGCATCAAAATTATGTTAAACATAAAGAACTAGCACGCTCTTCCATTGCTCAGCATTGTTGGACTTCTGGTCACTGCTTTGATTTTTCTTCGGCTAGAATTATTTGTAAATGTTCGTCAGTTTATGACCTCGATTTTTGGGAAGCTTACTATATTTGGAAAAATTCCCATTCTCTGGTGAATGATTTTTCCAGTGTTCCATTTTTCCCTGACATCTGGAAGCAATTTTTATAATTTCGTCTTCTAGTGTTTTCTCCCGCGCTTTTTTCTTTCCCCTACTTTCCTTTGCTGTCTTCCCCTTTTCTTCGCTCTCCTGGCTGTTTCGCTGATCGCTGATTGGTCGGTGTTTTCCCGCTCTCGTCGTGAGTTCATACGCGCGCTGGCCCATTTGTTATAAATACCGGGGCCCACGTGCTTCGCGCTCAGTTCTCTTACAGCTTTCATGTTGTTTGCTGAGCTTCTTGCACTGAGGAAGGGGCTCCATTGTAGCCTTGAAATAGATATTTACTGTACTTTCTACCTTATTTGTGCTTTATTTACGTTGATTTTTGACTTCAATTATACTTGCATTACAGTTCATGCGTAATAACAGACATTTAACTATTTGCTTAAATGCAAATTCTACCCTTGGTATGAACAATTGACGCAGTCCTGAGGGGTTTCACTTTTTTTTTTTTCAAATCCTTTAATTATGTTTTATCAAATCCTGTAATTTGAATCTAAGATAGAATGACTCACGCCACTCTTCTTCTAATCACGTCACATGTAGACATATAATCCATTTAAATGCGAGGTATAAAAAAAGTTAATTGGATGTACAAAATCTTTTTCGTTCAGGGTCTACAACATTTAAAGTGAAATATATCCAAAGTAACTTCACGCCATTTCCCAGGATTAAACTATTAGCAGCATTAATTTAGAGCTAAAAGAAAAAAAAAACATTCTCTGTTTTGTAGCACATCACTGTAAGGCATTAACACATTCACAAAATTGCAGACACATATTTGCAGTTAAAAAGAGCCTTTTTCTGAGTGAAAAAGGGTGCGAGTGTCGCGGATGTCTTTATTCAACCTTACCAGAGTGTCATAATCAGGTAAGTGTATGTACGTACAGACGGTTGTAAGTCATTCGGTGACGTTAACTGACATCTATTTTCATTGATAAACACCAATTTTCATTGATAAAGCGGCCCTTTGTGACACCATAAAAACTTGTGTTCCGTTCAATTCGCATATTTTTAAGTTATATCATTGTTTTACTATTAGGAAAGGGATACAAAATTAGCACAAGAGGTATGTTTAGTATACAATATCGAGTTAGAAAAAATAAAATAATTTAATACTACTGCAAGGACAAACAGAAATGTCGCTATTTTTGATTCAGTTTTTAATGATTCGTTTTCTATTTCAATTAACTACAAGGCAAATGACAAAGCCTGGATATTTTTTTTAATTTATTCAAAAGCAATTTTTTTACTTTTAAAATCAACTGCAGTTTTAATTAACTAGGAAACAAAATGACCACATATGATTATGAAGTATTCTTTATTTTTTAAAGTTTGAGCATTCTTGAATGCAACGGAAGTGCAAAATTATTTTGTCTTGCATTGTAACCTGAGCAGCAAGAAAAAAGATATTAAAAAGTTTAAACCTTTTTTTTTTCATTCAAAGTCTTTTAAAAATATTGTGCAATAGAGATTCACATTTTTGAATTTCTTAACCTGTGCTGTGACACCTGTGCCTTTGCATTTTCAAGCTTATTTTACAAATTTTTCGAACGTAAATGAATTCTAAATTTTATACATTTAATATCTTCTCCATGTTATTTAGACATCAGAATACAAATATATTAAAAAGGAAATAGAGAACATTTTTCTAAAACGTCAAAGCGTATGCATAATGCTTTCCTAAAGGTTTAAAAACTTTACCCTAAATGTGTTTAAGTACGTTTAACACAAATTCACAAACTCAGAACAAAACTCTTGTCAATCGTTACAAAATATCCATAGTTAAAACAGAAAGCAATTTCCTTTTGAATTCGATCGAAAATCATACATCACTTTAGAGAACATTTCAAGAGAAGTGTATTTATTAACCTTTTTGAAAATTATCTTTCAATACCGTAATGTCGCATAGAATAAAACCTGTATTTCCATTTTCTATCATACTGTCAGTCAGAAAACGTTGCCAACACTTTAACCAAACGACAACATTATGCTTAACTGAATCCCAAATGCTTGATTTAAAAGTTAAATGTCATTCTTAAAAGATTTTCCTTTATTAATAAATCCTGAAACAATAGGCTTCCTGTTCCCTCGAAACAGCCTAAAGGCTGTGTTAAAATTAGGTGATACAAGTGTTCTCCGATTGAAAGGGAACAAAGCGGACAGAGGGCAAGCAATAGAAGTGAAGACGGCATCCGACTATTACTTCCCTCTCAATTATACTTGCAAATCCCGCTCCATGATATATGAAGTTTGGGGCGCAGCTTCAACATTTGGGAGAAGGAAGCATAATGACTTACTAACAAAAGCTCCCTCTTTCGCCTTGTTAACGTAAGCAATTGGGTTAGGTGGGAATACTTTATGAAACTATACTTGGCTGTGAGTTTTTTGGCGGATCATGGAGTTATTTAGGGAAATTCTTACACATTGAGATATATGATTTTGCTGGTTTTTCCGCCCTGAAAAAAATCGATAATTTTTCAATGATTTATTATATTACAAATTTTTTACGGGTTTTAAGCAAAATTGATCGGCAACCTCATTGTTTGTTTTCTTATTTTAAAACTTACTTTTAAGTACAGTTACAAAAGTCAAAAAAATAATTTTAAATTTCTGCTCCCTTTCAGTCTACTTTCCGTTTTATTTTTTTAACTTATTTTTTAATGCAGTCTGAAAAATAGAGGTAAACGCAAAAATAAGAAAGTAAAAAGAAAATAAAAAACTGAAAAAGTTTTAAAATGAAAACTATGAAAATATAATTTTTAATTGGGCAACTGAGCATTGGTCAAACTGTTGATCGGTCAGTCTGTCCCATGTAAGTTTTTAAAAGAGTATTCAAATCAGAGCAAAGTTTTTTGTTTGGGAAGTCTATCCTACGACACCTTATTCAAATAAATTTTTAGTTAATTGAGCAATTTTTCGTTTAATATTCAACACCTACCTACCCCCTCTCCAGAAAAAAATTCGCTTCGAGTCATTTTAAAGCAGAACTCTATTCTGAGATAAAATGTTTGATTTAAACAAACACTGAAAGAAATAACTTTAGATGTTTAGTTTATAGTTTGAAGAGTTTCTATATATTATAGTTTCTATAAATCCGATACTGAAACGCGGACTTGCTTTTTGAAAAACTTTCCGTAAAATAATCATTGTCATAGACTATGCGCAAAAAAGGTTTTTTATTTAGTTATTTTGTAAATGCATTGTGAGCAATTCCAAACGCGTAGCTTTGATCTACGAGAAAATTTGAAGCGCAAATAATTCTTTTCTTACGAAAGGTTTGTTTGATTCAAGGAAACCTTATGGAAAAGATCTATCCACATAATATTTCCTAATAGGAAGTGTAACCTTAGATTTAACAGAAAGTTTTATAGAACGTTTTCCAACTTTTGGCAAGTTAACAGTGACGTTTTAATAACATTTTTGCTGCCGAATGTTTCAATACGGCTCCAAGCAAAAACCAAATCTAGCAATATTTTACGAAAGAGCATTATTTGTACATGTGAGGGAAAAGTCGATTGCTCTGAGTTTTGCATTTTACTAACGTTTGTGACTCCATTTTCTACTCAAGCCATAATTATGTAACTTGTACCCTTTTAGTTTTTCTTTTATAACAACACATTTTACATTCTATTTAAATGCTAAAATACATGTTTTACAAAAAAATAAACCATT